>JACYFF010010365.1:11856837-11937999 GCA_017589665.1 Selenicereus undatus | reverse complement strand
ATATATATATATATATATATATGTAGACACTCACATACACATATATGTTTAGGACCATCTTTGTTTTGTTTAAGAGTCAAAAGAAGGATTTTCACTAATCAGTTAATCAAGTCTAATCCGGTAGGTTGATGATCCTTTCCGGAATATTGGTTACATAGAAACTTTTATCCCCATCCCGTGAACAATCTAGCAACTAGATGAGCTACCACATTCCCTCCTTTTTGGCATCACAATAAAGCAAAGACTGAAAATTAAAAATCAAACTACGAAGATCTTCCAGAAACATATGAAAGTCGGTGTTACTCCTTGTTCCCTTTTGTAGTTCTATAATGATGTTCAAGGCATCTAATTATGCACTGCAGTTTTCCAACCCAACCTCAGTGCTACTTGGACTCCATATAATGCAGCAGTAGCCTCTGCCATAGGAGGGTTCTTGTGTTTTTGTTCTCTTTTTGACACCACAGCTAGTACTCTGTCATTCATGTCCCTAACAACACACCCAAGACCAACATTCAAGTCACCTAAGATTGTAGCATCCATATTTACTTGTACATGTCCTTGAGGTGGAGCGTACCATTCATCCAAGGATTTAGCTTCTTTGGCATAACTTGTCTTGTTGGGTTTCGTGACCCAAAATTAAAGAAATGGCACAGTGAGACCATGTCAGACGACACAGGCATGTCAGGCCGAAGAAGCGACGACGAAAGAAGGCAAAAATTTAGCACAGGTGGGCCGTGTCAGGTGGCACGGTCGTGCCACCATGGCACGGGGTGAGTCGGGTGTCCGTGCCACCCAGCACGTTCGTGCCGCGTTCCCAATTCGGGCGCAGGCTTCCTGGCGGCTAGGGTTTGCGTTTTGGCGTACAGTCTTCTTGGCTACTAGGGTTCTCCTTTAGGAGTTAAACCCTAGACTTCTAGGCTCTATATAAAGAGACATTGCCTAGGATCTAAGATCATCCCATAATCAAGTAAACACAAAACACATTGAGAGGTAGAGAGAGTTTTGAGAGAGATTACAAGAGAGATTGTAATCCTACTATTGGATCGAATCACTTGTTGTGATTACGATCGTTTTTTACTCTCCCTGCTTATATAGTGAATTGATTGTGTTCATCACCGTCCAGGCCATGGTTTTTCTCGCATTAGGTTTCTACGTAAATTCTTATGTGTTATTGCTTTGTTCTTGTTACTGTTCTTTAAATTTTTGAATATCTGTTTCATCCTATAGCTTCCGCAACTAAAGTCGCTCAATTTTACCTAACAAGTGGTATCACAGCTTTTCGTTTAGGATGTCTTCAATTATGAAAGTAGATATTCAGAAGTTTGATGGGGATATTAGTTTTAATCTCTGGAAGGTCCAGATGAGAGCAGTTCTCATCCAGCATGGGTTATGGAAGGTCCTGCAAGGACCTCACCAGAAACCCGAGAAGATGACTAATGAACAATGGGCATCATACCAAAAGAAGAGGCGTAGAACGTTGACAGACGACGAATGGGAGGAACTGGAGTTGAAAGCAGTTTCAGCCATTCAGTTGTGCCTGACGCCACATGTATTACGAGAGGTGCTCGATAAGGCAACTGCGGTGGATCTGTGGATTCGGCTGGAGGAACTTTACATGAGGAAGAGTCTAGCCAACAAGATCCGGTTGAAGGAAAGGCTGTACACCATTTGTATGGCTGAAGGTACCCCTGTTCAAAAACATTTTAATGAGTTTAACTCTATTCTTGTTGATTTGGAGGCTTTGGATGTAAAGATTGAGGATGAGGATAAAGTGATTCTGCTTGTTGTGTCTTTATCCCCCTCCTATAAACACTTTAAGGAGATTATGCTATATAATAATTCTAATACTATATCGTTTGAAGATGTCAAGTCTAATTTGTTGTCTAAGGAGAAAATTGACCATGATATCCATACTGATCCGGCTGAGGGATTAGTTGTTAGGAGTAGAACAACTGAGAAAAAGGGGAATGGTGATAAGAAAAAGAACCATTTTAAGTCTAGGAATCCTCATTCCAATAAGACATGCAATTACTGTGGTAAATTGGGTCATATTCAGGCTAATTGCTGGAAGCTGAAAAATAAGAAAGGGAAAGAAGGAAAGGATAAAATTGTTGCAGTTGATTGTGTAATAGAGTCAGAGTCTGATGGTAATGTGTTGCTTGCTACCATGTCTTTGGCCACCACCTCTGAGAAGGGGTTAGGTGATGATTGGGTTTTAAATTCTGGTTGTACGTATCACATGTGTCCTTGTAGGGACTGGTTTGTCACTTATGAACCTATTGATACTGGGGTTGTACTTATGGGCAACGATGCTGAGTGTAAGGTTGCAGGAATAGGTATTGTGCAGGTTAAAACCCATGATGGTATAGTTAGAACCTTGTCTAAGGTTCGCCACACACCTTATATGACTCATTGTTTGATCTCTTTGGGTGCTCTTGAGACTAACAGTTGCAGGATTACTATAGAGAATGGTGTTCTAAAGGTGATAAAAGGGGCCATGGTAGCAATGAAGGGACTGGGGCAGGGAAGTCTCTATATCCTACAAGGAACTATCGTTACAGGAGTAGCTGCAGTTGGTACAACATCAATAGATGTTAATGATACAAGGTTATGGCACATAAGATTGGGCCATATGAGTGAGAAAGGGATGACCATTCTAAGTAAGAAAGGTTGTCTGGGTAGCGCTGGTACAGGTAAGCTTGATTTTTGTGATCACTGTATATTTGGGAAACAGAAGAGGGTAAGTTTCTCTAAAGCTCAATATCGTACTCAGGGGATCATTGATTACATTCATTCTGATATGTAGGGTCCTTCGATAGCTCCTTCCATGGGACGTAAGCATTACATGTTAACTTTTGTTGATGATTTCTCACGCAAAGTTTGGGTTTATTTCTTGAGATAGAAAAATGAGACATTCTCTATGTTCAAGAAGTTCAGGGTTTTAGTTGAGAACCAGACTGGGAGAAAGATCAAGAAGCTTAGGACTGACAATAGTCTTGAGTTTGTTGAGTCAGAATTTGATGAGTTATGCGTGGTGAATGGCATAGCTAGGCACAAGACTTTGGTTGAAAAACCACAACATAATGGAGTTGCGGAACGAATCAATAAGACTCTACTGGAGAAAGCTCACTGTATGCTTTCCAATGTAGGGCTTTGGGATCTCAAAGCTTTTTGGGCTGAGTCTATTTCTACAACATGTTATCTGGTAAATCGTTCACCACACACCTCCATTGATTTTCAGATTCCAGAAGAAGTATGGTCAGGTAATCTTGTTGATTATTCTACTTTGAGAATATTTGAATGTTCTGTGTATGCCCATGTGAATAATGGGAAGTTAGCCCCTAGGGCTATCAAATACATGTTTCTTGGTTATGCATCTGAGTCTAAAGGATGCCGCATGTGGTGTCCTGAGTATAAGAAAGTTATTCAGAGCAGAGATGTAGCTTTCAATGAAACTGTTATATTATCTTCTGGAAAGAATCCTGTTGTTTCTTCTATTGGTGCAAGTGATCAAGAAGATGCTAGTGGGAGTATGGAGATAGAAGTGGAGACCGCTACAGCTCAAGGTGGAGCTACTAATCATCCCAATAGGGAGGCTCAGGTTACTAAACCTGACACTATCAATTCTGATCAGCCTCAGGTGGTGGTTGATCACTCTATAGCTCGTGATGGTCCTCGGAGGGAGATCAGGAGGCCTGCTCGCTACAATGATGATGAGGGACTGATAGTATATGCACTTTCAGTTGCAGAGGAGGCGGCAGAAGGTGTGGAACCTTCAACCTATACTGAACCAATCTCCTGCCCAAGTTCACCTAATTGAATCCTAGCTATGCAAGAGAAAATGAAGAGTTTTTAGAAGAATCGGACTTGGGAACTGTGTGAGCTACCTAAAGGCCAAATAGCCTTAACTGCCAAATGGATCTACAAGAGAAAGGAGGGCATTCCTGAAGTTTAAGGTGCAAGGTGGAAAGCACGCCTAGTTGTTCGTGGCTGCAACTAGAAAGAATGTGATATCTCCTGGAAAGCATCGTTTCAATCTATTGCAGCTTTATCCACTACAGAGGCTGAGTATGTTGCTACTATTGAAGGAGTGAAGGAAGCTACTTGGTTGAGGGGCCTTGTCACTGAGCTTGGAGTTCCACAGGCTACCACTGTGGTGTTTTCTGATAGTTAGAGTGCAATCCACTTGACTAAGAATGATGTCTACCATTCAAAGACTAAACATATTAGTGTCAAGTATCACTATGTTAGAGATACAGTTGCTACAGGGGAAATAGTTATAAGGAAGGTTCACACTTCGGAGAATCCTACGGATATGTTGACCAAACCTCTCCCTATAGCTGAGTTCGAGCATTGCTTGGACTTAGTTGGCATTCACAGTATTTGAGCGCCCTTCGGGGTATTGCCCCTTAGGGGGCATCACCCTTCAGGGTGCGGTGACGGTGTTAGAGAATTGGTGATTGGAGATTTCGGTCCAAGGTGGAGATTATTGGGTTTCATGGCCCAAAATCAAAGAAACAGCATGGTGGGACCATGTCAGACGACACGGGCATGTCAGGCCAAAGAAGCGACGATGGAAGGCAGAAATTTGGCACGGGGTGACCGTGCCACCCAGCACAGCCGTGCCGCGTCCCCAGTTCGGGCGCGGGCTTCCTAGTGGGTAAGGTTTGCGTTTTGGCGTACAGTCTTCTTGGCGGCTAGGGTTCTCATCTAGGAGTTAAACCCTGGACTTCTAGGCACTATATAAAGAGATATTGTCTAGGATCTAAGATCATCCCATAACCAAGTAAACACAAAATACATTGAGAGGTAGAGAGAGTTTTGAGAGAGATTACAAGAGAGATTGTAGTCCTGCTATTGGATCGAATCACTTGTTGTGATTGTGATCGCTTTGTACTCTTCCTACTCATATAGCGGTTTGATTGTGCTCATCACCGTCCGTGGTTTTTTCCGCATTGGGTTTCCACGTAAATTCTTGTGTGTTATTGCTTTGTTCTTGTTATCGTTCTTTAAATTTCTAATTATCTGTTTCATCTTATAGCTTCCGCAACTAAAGTTGCTCAATTTTACCTAACATGTCTCATATACCTTGGAACTATATTCCCTGTAGTCAGCTACCATCTTCTTGAACCCTCGTATAATAGTGGACAAATTCTGATCTTTGCCCTTAAAAACTCTCTCATTCCACATTGCCCAAGCTGCCTAGCAAACTGTTAATATAATTCCGTGACCTCCTCCATTTGAATTTTTGCCGTTAGCCACTCATACCCCTCCTTGAAGTCAGAAGAAGGAGCCCCCATCAAGTCCCTGTTGTTGCCCCTCAATTCCCATATTTGTTGTAATTTGGTACATCCTGCTAAATCATAAAGCGTAGTTTTGACTGCACATCTGCACATGGGGCATGTGTTCTCATTCCCAATATGACGACGACACAACTCAAATTTCACAGGGAGAATACCCAAGACTACCCTCCAAACAAAATGGTTAAGCGTGGGTGGACATAGGGATGACAATGAACTTCATACTCATTTAAAACCCGCAAAATTCGTTCTATTTAAAACCAAAATGGGTGGTGAAAATGGGTTTAAAATGGATATGGGATGGATATTGGAAATGGGTATAAGTACATAGGTATAGCCCTCAGCTATCCCGTACCTGCACCTTCCACTTGTTTTTATAATATGATAAAAAAATTATCTTGGTTTAACATTTTTTCTATTTAAGTCCAATCCAAACCCTTCTAACAAAAGTTAGTCAATAATGTACTTAATATCACATTTGTAAATAATATATTTCTAAAATATCACAACTTTGCAATCTTATAATGATACAAATATATATCATACTTGGATGTGAGTATTAGTTTTCATTCTTTATGTGAATCCAAACAAATTATGCAAACCGGGCAAACCCATTGAGTCTGGGTATGAATTTTATTTTTTAATACCCGATGCATATGGGTACGGGGTATGGATAAGATTTTCAAAAATAGGTATAAATGCGGCTCCAATCGCACCCGTCGCATTGTCATCCCTGGGTGGATCATCAAGACTCTATACCTTCCTCTACATCTCGTTGCCATCGGGTCCATACACGTTTGCCCATTGATCAAAATGGCCTAACATTTCCAGCCACTACACTGATTTCACCATGAAAAAACCCCTCTTTTTCCGACCACCAAGAGATCGAGTAAGCCAACCATCTGAAACTTCATGGCATGAATTGTCACTATGTGAATCCTTTAATCTCAAAAAAATTTTAAAAAATGACATTTTAATTGTTTACATACACTGATAAAAAAGTCTATCAATTTTTTTGGACCAAAAATGCACATTGAATTCACAGTAAACACGAACTAGCTTAAATAAAGTGAAAGAGTTGCCATGAAAATTGGCGACTTTGAGGATAAAAATTAAAATAAACAAATGAAAATTAGTAGATGTATTTTTCAAAATAGTTTTTATAGTTCTCTAGCATTGTATACCCTAAATTTTGAAAATTTAGCAAATTATACTACATTCTTTTAGTCGTGGTAAATTATAACTTAAATTTTAATTTATTACACCCTATCTCAATTAGTACCTTTGAAATAAATTTCTAAATTAAATGGAAAAAAATGTACCATAAATTTCTTTATCATTGTTCAATCGATCTTAAGTAGACAAGAAAAGTTTTATCTGTGACTTGCCATAATTCTAACTTATGTTAGGGACTAGTCCTTTTAAGATAAGATTTTTGTTTTATGGTTTTAGTACTCCTAGTTGAAGATTTTTTAAAAACTTTTTTAGATGAAGACTTAAGAATAAATTCATTATTTGTGATTGTAAACCCAATTTTCTTAACGATGTAAAATGTTTCTATTTGTGAATAAGTGTTTCTTGCCCGTTTTTTTGGGGGAAGTGATTAAGAGTTTAACATACACGTGCAAATTGTAGAATAAGGACAACCCAGGAGCTCTTCAAAAACTTGGATAAGAAACTATCAATTAAACAAGAAAAGTTCAATTTTTATCAAACAAATTTTTGGTTTCTACATTTATATTCCAACTCAAGACCGTTTATTTCTAAAATATTAATTAATAATAAAAATTGTAGCAATTTTGTAACAAATTAAGTACAATATAAAAATAAAAATTGACATAAGGTTACAATATGCTGCAATATAAACATTTAAGGTTGTGATTGCCACAATCAAAAACTCATTGTATATTTTCTACGAATCCCAAATTTTAGGGTACAAAATGCTACAACCCTAGTTTTTATAAGTGTAAATGTAATTTATCTCATCTAACTGTCTATATCACTTACAAGTTGCAATAGTTGTCATTCCTTAGATGGTTCACTGTGGCTCACACCTTGCCCTTTCTCATGCTTGAAATTAAACATGCTTTCCTTGTATATTACTATATTTTTGACTCAAATATGATAACAAATTAAGGCCTATCGAATATCCTATTGAAAGTCACAACAATACAAATTTGAACATGCTTTCTCTATTTATTACTATATTTCTCGACTGAAATTTTATAACAAATTAAGACCTATCAAATATTGCATCAGACATAATACAAGTTTGAAGTCACAACAATATAGAAACCCATGATGTATTTTGATGCCAATTTTCATATTTTTATTGTTAAAAGTTATTGTGGACCATTGCTTTTGTCAAGTCTGAGGGTGGAGGAGAAAAGGGTAAAGTGGGGGGGGGGGGGAACAAAGAGGAGCTACATAGGTGACAAGGTTTGTTTGAAACTGGATAAATTATATGATTTTAAGTGATGTATAGTTTGAACTCACTTGACTTACCTGAACTGTATTCGTAAGATGGATTAAGGACAATAAATAAAATTTGCTAATTTGTTACGTTGCAATATAAGATACAAAGTGACGCTTTTTCATGATTACTTTTTTTTTTGGATCACCATGAGTTACTTTTTTTTGGGACACTTTTTATATAAGCATGTACTCACTTAACTCACATAAACACACATATAAATTGAAACTAACACTTATATTGCAGACTCGAGATTGTAGATCCGGTGATGTGGCCCGATTTAAATCAAGCAAACTTTGTTTATTTACTTTGGAAACAGGACCATGGATAAATGGGGTGAGTTTTAGAAAAATAAAAAAAAAATTATCAATGAGGTCCGTTCAATCGGGACTACCTAATGATATTCACCCGGGACTACCTACTAATTTCCATATTAAAACTTACATATGTGATAAATACACATAGGTAAAGTGCTTCACATGACTTGTTGGAGTAAATACTATTAGAGCATTTGCAGGCAGTAGAATGCGTGCCATGGATGGGGCCATGTTCCACTTGACATTTGAGGATTGGCACGCAAGTCGGAACGCCTGTCAGTTTCGACATGCGAGTAGTTTTTTTTGTCTCATTTGATGCTGAAATGCTGCGTTTTGTTGGACCTAGATGAAAGATACTACTATTTTGGGCTTCAGAATATTGCTGTTGGGAGTGTGACCCAACAAATATTTTGGGTTTTTTTTTTCTAATTTTTTTGGTGATTATTTTGTCTATAAATACCATTTTACATGTTCAATTAAAAAAAATCTATTTTGCATGTTGAACCAAAAAAGATAATTATTGTTTTCGGCATTTTAAAAAAATTTAAATATTTTTCAGATCAAGAAACATAAATATTTATTTTTTGAAAAATAAAAAATTTATTTAAAAGCTATAAACGTAAAATAAAAATACAAAATTAAAAGAATAAAAACAATTAAATATATCTAGTGATGAGTTCATGACAAATATTTAATTTGGTGATCTAGATTGGAGTTCTATTGGTTGAAAAAGTGATACAATGCAAGTTCCACAAAACTGAAACTTTTTTGCTTACATGGCAGGTTAGATTTTCAAAAACTAAAACATTGACTGCGAATGCTCTTAGATATATGATCGTTAAAGTTGCCTTTTTTCTGAATGATATAATAGAATAAATTGCCCAAAATAGTATCTGATATTGGATCAATTTATGCAGTTTGGATTGGTAAGAAAAGGACAAAGATGGAGAAAAGTTTTCCCTCCCAAATGTCTTCATCAAAATAGAATTTAAATCATATACTTCCTTGATGTTCTTTCAAAAGCATCACTAACTCATAGTTTTGATAGTAACTTGAATTAGAAAAGTATTTCTAAACAACAATAAATTTTTTCTTGAATCAAACCTACTCTGCATTTTCATCCAGGCTTTTTGCCACCTAATTATCAGAAAAAAGTTTTTTTATTGTTGACATCAAAGATCTACTTTTAGTAACTCCCGTATAATGGTAACGAGTAAGTCAAACTAAGGACATGTACAAAAAAATCAAATTACGCAGTGACGAATCGAGAAGGTTTTGACCCTCGGAAGTTAACCCACCTTAACCTTAAATTTAACCACGTCAATGGCAGATGCAGAGGGTTAACCCAATCTCAGCCGGCAACTGACTTCCCCATCTCTCTCTTTTTTTCTCTCTCTTTACCCTATCCCCGATACCCAATCCACAAATTTGCTCCGAACAGAGGTGGCTGAACCGGTGAAGCAATTGTATTTGGGTAATATGTTTCTATGTCTCTGATTTGTAGATTGTTTCTCAATTATTTGATGATTCTGTTTGGTATTTTTGTGCTTTTTGTTGCTTCCAATTGGGGATATGAAAAGTGGGATTAGATTTGGGGATGCTCACTTTTTGGAGCTGATTCGAATATTGGCAACAGATTCTAGATTCAGCTGAGTTCTGGGTTGCTCATGAGTTTCTCATTATCTTCTTTTACTCTGATTTGCTTAACTTTTGCATTGATTTGATTGTGCCATGGTGAACTGGATTCGTTACTGTTAGTTTTTGAAATTGTTTGCATAGATTGGATTTTATTTTTCTTTTGTTGAATTTGAAATGAAGCTGGCTAAATTCGGATGTTGGGGTTAGTTACAGAAATTTAGATGATCACAGGCCAAATAGGGGGGTGGGGGAAGTTTTAGTTCTTTGAGCTGCTATTGGCATGCTGATGAAGTTGCAGGAGATTGGAATTTGTTTATCATGAACCGATGCGTAAGCTGTAGCTGTATAGATTTGGGTTTTATTTGTTTTGTGAACTAGTTTGTAATCTTAATTGGTAGCAACAGTTTTATACTTTAATCAATACTGATGCCAGTTTGTTCTGAATTTCTGATTACTGTTATGTATTGGAAAGTGGTGGTGGTTCTCCTATAGAGTATTTTTTTTTGGGGGGGGGGGTTGAAGTTCTCTTTTTTTGTGGGGCTTGTTAAAGTTGGGAAGATTATAAGGGTTTCTCTGGCTCAAGGTTTGTGATTAGTAGGGAATTTTCAAATTAGCTAAGCAATTTGTCGGCTGATGGAACATGTGAATGTGCAGAAAAGATGTTGGGGCTGAAATAGTTAATCAAAGGTATGGAGGGGGAAGCCAAGAAGCTGTCAGACAGAAACACGGAGTCATATCATTTTGAGAGTTTGTTCTATTAGTTATAGTTCGTTCAGTGCTTTTCCTTTGCAGAGTCAAAGGGTGTTATGGATTCATATGCCGATCCCTACTGGCTACATTGTAGTGGGATAAGGCCTGTGTTCTTTTTTCGCCCCCCCTTTTTTTTAAGGCTCAAGTCTCTTCAACTTATCTGCTTGTTTGGTGAATTGAACTGATGTTTCTTGTCAGCCATATGGTTCTGTATTGAACTCATCTGTAAATTGAGGAAAAAGTGGTGTTGAGGTTGACATGTTATTTATCCCCCTCTTTCTTTAGTTGTATTTTTTTCTTTTTTCACTTTTTCTCTCTGATGCTTAGACTTTGCTTAGTTACTGATGATCTTGGATTTTTGTCTGTGTGGCCTGTTTATGATGCTTCCCGCTTTTTGCATTGGTCTATTTGAGTTGTTTATAATTTTGTTAAAGATTGGGTGGGGGTAAGTGGCTCATGTAAGGGCCTAATCACTTATGGGGACATCTTAGTTGGGGGGCGAGGTGGCTTCGAAGGGGAGAGAGGGATGAGTGGGGAAACCTGCCCTCTAAAATACCCTGAGTGGGATTTGATGCACATCCCCTGAAGTGAGAACATGCATTGATCTGCAAATGTACCAATTTGAAACTGCTTGTGTTTCTTTCATTCTTCTGCCGCCTTTTTGTCTCCTATCTTTTCACAGTCCATCAGAAACCTTTTATTGTACAAATTTGTAGTCCATAAAATTCTTTTTGATTTTGGATCTACTTAAACCTTTTTCAACTGTTGTTTCTTTTTGCCAGGTAATAACTGTGGTGAGTTAGAGTTCCTCAAAGCTGCCATGTGAAAGTCAGAGGTCAGCATAGACTTCGAAACTGATGGTTGTAATTTTAGTATCCAAGGTAGAATGCTAGATAAGCACACTTTTTTTGGAATAAGGAAGTTACTAGGTCTGTTGATGAAGACCTGAAAATGGAGCAAACAGGTGCTGAAACACCCTTATCCAATGAGCGGCAAGTTGATCATGTTCGGACATGTAATAATGATTCATTAGGTTGTGATACTCATTTTGGACAAGATCCATCTGAAAGCTGGTATCCCGGGAGATGGACAGGCTGGAGCAGTTTCCGGGGTGACTGTGTAATAAAAGATAAACCTGTGTGCCGTGACTTCCTTCGAGGAAAGTGTGACCGTGGAACATCCTGCAGATTTCGGCATTGTGAATCTGATAGTGAAGATGGGTACAAGTCCTATGTATGCTATGACTTCCTCAGAGGTTGCTGTAATCGAGTGCCCTGTAAATTTTTGCACCCTGAATCTGATACAAGTAATGGATGTGGGTCCAATGGAAAGGAGAACTTAGATGCTGTTGCAAATTGTGGAAAGTCCCAAGTTTGTGGAGAAGAGAAGGATAATGATTCAAGGATTAGGTTTTTTTCAAGAGAGCCCAGAATCAGATCTCCTTGCCGGAAGTTTCTGAATGGCATATGTTACCGTGGGGATTCTTGTCCATATTTGCACTCTGAGTACACTGCACATGATAGATGCAACAGTGATCGCAGTGCACAATTGCAACAGAGAGCTCCAACAACTTCAAGGAACCCTAGTTTGGGTGAAGGGAAAATAGGTAACCCTCGATGGATGTCGCGAAAGCATGAAGAAGGACATGAAGATACTGATATAAGCACCCATTGCTTCTACAGAGGCCGCAGAAGCAGATCTCCTTGTCGTAATTTCCTGAGAGGAAGGTGCTACCGTGGAGTGTATTGTCCCTATTTGCACCTTGATACAGATGTCAGACCCAGGGATGATTTTAGTATACGGCAGAGCCAAGGGCTTGCATCGACTGTAGGAAACCATATTCTTGGGGAAGAGAGTGTACATATGCTTTATAGGACATCTGAACTGAATGAAGAAACAAAACAAGGTCATGATCGAAGCACCAGGTCTTTCTCTGCAGCTAGCAGAAGCAAATCTCCTTGCCGGAATTTCCTTAGGGGCAGGTGCTTACGTGGAGCATGTTGCCCGTATTCACACCTTGATACATATGTTAGTCCCAGCGATGATTGTGGTACACAGCAGCATCAAGAAGTTGCAGCAACTTCAGAAAACCCTGGTGTTGGTGAAGGAAGTGAGCATATAACATTGAGAACGTCTCGAGAGCATGAAGTAAATGAGGATGAAGATTTGAGGAGCAGGTATTTTCCTAGAGGGCCGAGCAGTACATCTCCATGCCGTAAATTCCTCATTGGAAGATGTTATCGTGGAGCTTGCTGCCCATATTCGCATCTGGAAATAGATGACAGTTCAAGGTATTCTGTAGATGATATTGCTGGCTGTGAGCAAAATAGAGTTCGAACTGTGGAGGAATCCATCCAGCTGGCTTCTGAGGGGGACAACTTGGGTGTTACTTCAAGGAGCTGGTCTTCTGAACGACGGAGAACCAGACCTCTTGAAGACTTGGGTGACAAGCCAAGACGAGAGGTTTGCCTTAAGTATTGCAGGGGCAGATGTACCCTTGGAGAATCCTGCAGATACCTGCACAGCTTCCATGAATATGCCAAATCTGCTTCTGACTGGACTAAGCAACCACGTTCTGAATCTGCCACTGCTCCAGGGAACTCTAGCGAAACACGTCAATGTGAACCTTCTATGATATGTCGAGAGCTTGATCGCCCTTTTGATGCGAATAGTAAAAGACAATATGCTGATAATAGAGAAAACCAAAATATTCCTGATGGAAAGGATGATTTGGCACTTGTGGGTGGACAGAAAGGTGAAATCAATGGAGATGTAAGTGGAAGAAACTGTGAATTTTCTGAAGCTGATGACAATAATATTAATTTTAAGTGTCGGCCTGTTAAGAGACGGAGTAGCAGGAGTGGATCCCCCTTTACCACCAGAGATGGTTTTGATGGCAGGAAGATGAGAAGAGATGAGTCTGAAATAAACTTCCACAGACGAAGGCACAGGAGTAGGTCCCCTCTTACTGCAAGAGGAGATTTTGGTTGGAGAAAGATAAGAAGAGATGAATCTCAAGATAACTTCCCCCAAGGTATAGGATACAACGTGGCAGCCTTCCGATATCCATATTCTCGCTCTTACCGATATAATGGGCCAAGATATTTTATGAATAAAGAACCACACTCAAGAGTTGCTGCAAGTTCAGTAGGTCCAACTTCCCATGAAGTTGATGAGGATCCTAATGTGATGGAAATTCAAGGATGTGATGACACAAGTCATCTGATGCAGCTAGATCAGTGCGCTAAAGGTATTCTTGAAGCTGCGGAGGATGCTGTACAACCTAGTGATGTGCATCAAAAGGGAGGTGGATTAGTCAGAGATTGCAGTGAACTTGGGATCTCAAAAGGAGAAAATACTATTAATTCAATAATTGCAGAACCAGATTCTACGACACTGGGAGAAAACCAGAGCTCCCCCATGTCTGCTTCAAATAAAGACAATAATGCCAGAGTGGACACTGATTTGAGTCAGGCTGGAAGTGACAGGACTGATGGGAAGAAGCAAGCACTCAGAACCAACACTAGGAAGGGGACTGATTTGCCAACTTATGGGCTGCCAAGCGGTGCTGCTGGGGAGACTGTTTTGTATCAACCATTTATTGTATCTGTCAGTAGAGTTTCAGATGATAGTGATGCACAGGAAGTAGCAATGATTAATGATTCAGTTAAAGAGCCTGAGGAAGGAAAAGTAGTCAAGGAAATTCTAAATTCTATTGAGTCACCTCAGGATACTACAGAAGATGGCACTAAGGTCACTTCAGTCAGTGGTCAATCTGAGAGCAATTCCATGCGAATGCCACGATATTCATTAAAAGAAACTATTTCAAGTTCGAGAAGGAAGCTTCTTGTCCTTGATGTAAATGGGCTACTTGCTGATATTGTAGCAATTGGCGATGTTCCTCGTGGATATAAGCCAGACATGGTAATAGCAATGAAAGCAGGTGAAATGATCTTATCTTTATGTTAGTTTTGGTGTTCGTGTTGCTTTATATTATCTTAACTCATGTCCTAGTCTTTGTTCTTTCAGTCTTCAAAAGACCTTTCTGTGATGATTTTCTAGAGTTCTGCTTCGAGCGATTCGACGTGGGTGTTTGGTCATCAAGAACAAAGTACTCTCATCCTTTCTTGATTCATGCTTTTTGAATTCGGTGTTTCTAAGTAGGAAGCTGTTGTGATATGAATTTTCTTGTAGTTATTTGGTTTTTCTACCAAAACATTCATAAAATTTATGCTTCATTGGTAGCATATAAGTGTTTCTTGAGTTCAAACCCTTTTGATATGCTCTGTTCCCTAAAATCATGTCCGCTTGAGTTGGTCAAATGAAGGTTATTTTCTGTATATCTTCGTACTTTTGTCTTGCATATGATGATATGTATGATTATTTCTAGTAAACTCGTTGATTGTCATGTGGGCTAAAGAAATCTCGCTTGTGTATATATATATTTTTAAAATGTTAAATGCTCTGAATGAGAGATGGATAATGAATTAGCCAATGATGATAGTTGAGCACCTGATGTTATATGACTTATATCCTCTTACAATGTAATATTTGGTATACAGTAGCACTCCTATTCTTCTTTGTTGTATTTATAACTTAGAGTTATTTACTCTATATTTGTTTATTTTGCAGGAAGAATGTAGACAGAGTGGTTGATTTTCTCATGTTCAATACCAAACAAAGATTGCGTTTCTGTTGGGTGAGACATTTATAGTTCCATTTGAATATCGCACACATACATGTGAATTTCCCTTACACTAACATGCCGTCGCTTGTCTTTTCATTGTGAGCATGGAGCCTTATTGGTGAAGTTCTTCCCATCAGTAAAATATTTGGGCTTGAGTGAATTTTCGTGATGTAGGACGCTGTAAGAGCAATTCCTATCGAGGGAAAACAATTGATGTAGGACGCTCTAAGAGCAATTCTTACAGAAAAATTCCCACCGGAATTCTTCAGCACTCAAAATTTTCAATTCACTTCCATTCAAGTCTGACTTGCTAATACATAACAAAGGAGTTTAAATAGAGAAAAAACCTAAAACATTAAGGAAAATAGATAGCCTAATCACGAAGATAATATGTTGCTGGCTAATAAGATACCTAAAAGATAAAATATTCCTAACACATAAACTACGAAGATAATAAAATATGAAAATACTTTTCATATGTGAATACTAAGATTTACCCATATGTTGTTATTTCTTCTTTGTCCTTATCCTACATCATTCCCACTGTTAGGAAAAAAGCGTCATCGAGTTTTATACAAGGGCAGAATGCAGAGAACCAAGCAAGAGACCAACTACGTCGCTCCACAAATGGAAAAACTGTAGTGCTTGTAGCTTCTCCAAGAAAAGAAACAATGCAATAAGTGGTTGTAACTTCTTGCCAACTAGAAGTTTGTTAGGGATAAATGAATCGACATGCTCACTTGCTAGTCTTGGCATCTGCACATGTTTAACTTTTGGATACCAAAACTAAATATCCTTAGTAGTTGGCACATGCTTGCATTCATAGGTAGCTTTTTGACACTCCTCAGCTAGTGTAGCACCATTACATGCATCACTTTCTATAACTTCTACCCAGAGTTGACCATTGTGACCTTTATTCTCCTTGTTGTGCATCATTGCATCTATAGATGAGAGGATTTTTTGCAGTGGAATCCGAGATGCACATGTCTGCCAACACTCTTTTACTCATAACCTGAGTAGTAGATGAGGGACAACCCATAGTTTGACCTGACAGAGTATGGAAATAAGAAACTCCAATAAAAGGTCATCTGCCTCCTCAAGAATACCCTAAGGTTAGTGTGATAGACTCTATGTGTAAGCAACAGAGGAGAATGATCATATTTAATCGATGCTACAAGAGGGTGGAAAATGTCCAAGACGAGCATCACACTCAAGATCTAACAGCACCATGTAAGAATAACTCTAGACAAGGATTCAAGTATGCGACATGTAGGGCTTGAAAAATGACACAATGACCTGAAAAGCTTTGTTCATTAGCTCATCTTCAAAAGGGGGATGCGGTTCTGTAATATGAATAAGCTTAGAAAGGCAAGAGGCAAGAGAAATCTGGACATCAAGGTCGGCTTGATTTGTAAGCACATCCAAGATCAAAACTCCCTTTATAAGCACTAGCACATCTTGTATGGATTTTGAAGGGTTTTGGTGTACTTGAGACAAAAGACTTCCAACTTTATCCAACAACTTGATAAGATCTTTAGAAGATGATGGAAGAGTTAGCAATTGACTAAATTGAGTCACAACTTGTAAAAGTTGACTTGGAAGTTCGCGCTCCAATAGCTAGATAGGTTTGACTGTGACCATGGAAACAAATCAACAAGGCAGAGGAACCTGAACATTCCTTAACGATCAATAGCAACGGAAGATGAAAACAGATTTGGATAGTGAATAGTAATAGGAAAGAGAATTTTCCAGCAGGAGCAACACTTAGGAGTGAACAGCAGGGACAGAGAGTTGCATTCGAGCCACGAGAACAGTTTTCGGAGAGAAGAGGGCCGACGGTGGCGTGGCAACACAGCCGAGAGGGTTTTCGGCCCTTTCTGTGGTCGATCGAAGGTGTGGGAGGCCACTGATTGCTAGCAAATGACAATTCTTAACTAGGGTTTGGGTTTCGTGGGTGATTGACTAATTAATTGAACCACGTGTTGATGCTATTTCGCTCAATTGATATAAGGCTTTGGGACAAAATTTAATGGGAAGTTGAGGGGTGGGGTCAATTTTGGGAAATTTAGATGAATTGATGGTAGATTGTGAAGTTAGGCTTTGAAAATTGGGGATTTGGGGATTTAGGGCTACTGCGAGTGGCCGGCAGTGGTGGCACTGGTGGTGGCCGACTAGAGGTGGTGACTGAGGGGTGGTGGTGGGCAACGGGCCTGGTGGTGTAATCGATCGGCGGGCTAGTGCGCAACTAGGGTTTTCAACGTGGGGAATTAGGGTTCCAACGTGCGTATGGGCTGGTGGGTGTGTGGTGGTGGTTGACTAGAAGGGTTGGCGCTATCTGTGGTGGTGGTCGATCAGAAGGGCTGGCGCTATGTGCTGGTTGGCGCTGGTGGTCGGCCGATCCTGGGTGGCGAGGTCGAAGATTGGCAGCCCCAGTTTGGGTTTTTTGGGTTTGGATGGTTCATTTTGTTTTTTTGAACGTAAGAGGGAAAGAAAAAAATAGAAAAGGAAAACTCAAAGGGAAGCGGCAAAGATTGCGAGCTCTGATACAAAATTTGATGTAGGACACTCTAAGAGCAATTCCTACAAAGGGGGAACAATTGATGTATGACGCTCTAAGAACAATTCCCATGAGAAAATTCACACAAGAATTCTGAAGCATTCAAATATTTCAATTCAATTCCTTTCAAGTCCGACTTGGTAATACTTAATATAAGAGTTTAAATAGAGAAGAAACCTAAAGCATTTAGGAAACAAAGAGATAGCCTAATCACGAAGATATTATTTTGCTAGCTAAGACGATACCTAAAAGATAAAATATTCCTAAAATATAAACTACGAAGATAATAAAATATCAAAATACTTTTCATACACCAATATTAAGAAATACCCATATCTTTTTATTTATTCTTTGTACTTATCTTGCACCACTTAGAAACAGGGGTGGAGTAAGGATTCAAAGCAAGGGGAGGCGAGATTAATAATACACATAACATAAATTTTAATAGTTCTAAAAATAAAGTGCGTAACTAATACATTTAAGAAAATTACCCTAGACGAGATCTCATGTTTTGAAAGTAAAGCATGATATTGTCGTTCGACAGGCTTTTAAAAGATCAATTTCAAAATAAGTAACAACAGTATCATTTAAAAATTCATTTGATATTTTGTTCCGCAATTTGGTCTAGATGAACCTCATTGCAGAGAATACTCTTTCAATGGTTGTCGTGGAAACCGGTAAAATCAATGACAGCTTCAAAAGTTGATGTAGGTGAGGAAAGCTCAAATGCTTCTTTGTTTGAACCAACTTCTTGGAAAGCTCAGTAAGTTTCGAAATGTTGGACAACCTCACATCATCAGCTACATTAGCGATGACAGTATCAAGTTCACAAGCGAGTACCTCAATGGCCAAGTCATCAAAATCATTTGGATATAGCTGAGCCATTCTTGGTATTTTCTTCTTCTCAAAGTTAGAGAATGAGTCACTAGGATTCAAACAAGCCACCATAAGAAACAAATCTGCGGTCATCTTAGAAAAACGACTATTAAGTTCTTGCATTTGCATATCAAGAATTGTGTAGAATACATCAATGCGATAGTAAAGCTCATTTGTCATCTTGGAAACTCTATGCTTGGATTTTCCTCGAATAATATGTAAGGCATCCATGTTGGGAATCTCAATATCATATTTCACACAAAATGAAGAAACTTTATTAAGCAAATCATTCCATCCTTGATTCCTTGTTATTTGTAGCTGTCTCTTAGCAGTAGTAAGGAGAGATATGGCATTAACAATATCTTGGTCTCTTCTTTGTAAAGCCTGACTCAATGCATTTGTAATGCTCAACGCCAATTTCATCAAATGTAATAAGAAAGCAAACTCAAATGTTTGTAAGGCATCTAAAGCACCTTGCGTGCAGACTTTATTAGCTGAATGATTTCCATGAGTTGCTATAACATCAAGCACATCAATGATTGGAGCAAACATGATAATCATATTTGTAAATGTTTTATAATGAGAGCCCTAACGAGTGTCTCCAGGTCTTCCAAGTCCAAGTTCTTGGTTTAAGCCTCGTCCAGTGTGTAGTTCACCTAGACTTAATGCTTCTTCAACTACTTTTGTTTGTTTTTCACGAAACTCATCTCTACGTTTATAAGAACAACCAATCACATTCAATGTAACACCAACCTACCCAAGGAACCATTCAATATTATCATGATGATTTACAACCCCAACAAGAGTTAATTGAAGCTGATGAGCAAACAATGAATGTAATGTGCCGATGGACAATCTTGCATAATCAAAGCTCTAAGCCCATTGATATGCCCACGTATATTACTAGCCCAATCATACCCGTGTCTTCTTATGTGAGATGGACTCAAGGAATATTGAGATAACAAAGAATAAATATTTTCCTTTACTGACAAAAAGGAAGTATCGGTGACATGAACAAGACCAAGTAGATGCTACATGACAGACCCCTTTCTATCAACATATCGCAAGACAACAACCATTTGTTGTTTACAAGATACATCATGGCATTCATAAACTAATATAGCAAAATATCTATCTTCAAATTCTTCAAAAATCTTTTCGATGGTTTCTTTTGCACAAGAATGAGCAATGTCTTTTTGGATGTTAGGAGAATTCAATTTATGATTTAATGGAGTCTTTTTGAAAATACTTTCAAAATTTTCATTACTTTGGGTATGCCATTCTAAGAAATTCAAAAAATGACATCTCCTTGTTGAAGATTCACTTTCATCATGACCTCGTAAAGGCAATGCTCCATTAAAAAGTTGCCTTTGCTACTTCAACTGAAGCATTTAAACGGACCCGATATTCTGATTTAACCTCAGATTGTTTGTCTAAGACAATTTGTATGGATTGCTTTTGTATCATAAGATCTTCACACTTTTTAACACATTGATTATGCACACCATTTACTTCACCAACGTGTGCATCAAATGATTCTCTCTTCTTTCAATTTCTAAAGCCTTTACTTATAAATGCGTCCTCTCCACCTGAGCCTCACCCCCCCGGTCCCATTCCTTTCTCTCGCTGGCCACCACAGTTGGGCCTCGTCTTTGTCGCTGCCGTAACACCTTCGCCGGTCACCGGTGGGCCACCCTGAAGCCACCTCGACGCGCCTCTGCCCCAACCTCCTGTCTCTCTCTTCTCTGCGTCGGGAAACAGGTCATGAACCTAGGAATTCGCCGGTGAAGTTCGGGTGCTCGGAGTGGTCATCGGAGGGTTACCTGAAGTCCAGTGGACTTTGGGTCTCTGGGAGCCGCCGGCCGCCCCTTCGCCGATCGGCTTGTTGGTTTCGTCAAGTTTCTCTTGGTTTTTTAGTTTCTGTGCAAAGGGGGAGGCTTCTGGTCTTTGCCGATTAAGGGGTTGGGTTCGCCGGAATTTTCTGTCGCCGCTGGCCAGCTTCAGTGGTGGTTTCTGGTCGTCGGCGAACTTTCCGGCCGCCAGAGTCTCGCCGGAATCCTTCCTGTTCATCTCTTCCACCGCGTTTTCTTCCGTTCTGTCCTTTGGCGCGATTGTGGTTTCTGGCCGGCCACGGTAAATGCTGTTCTGCTGCTACTCTTGTTTTTTCTCCTCCCCGCCAGTGCAACTCACGACTGGGCAGTAGGAGCTGTTCTCCTTTTGTTATGTGGTTCTGTTTCCTCTGGCTACGCTGCATTGTCTGTCATTTGATCATGTATGCCTTTGTGAGGGTGGAAGAGAAGGTCCTTGAAGTGTCTGGGGGTGATAGAGGCCTTTTTCCTTTCAAGGTTTCAGAGGCTAATAGGAGGAAAAGGTCTTTTATACGGTTGAGCTTCCAGGAATTTCGCTGGTTGGCAATACAAATGGTCAGATTCTGTTTCTCGAAGGGAGAACCATTGTGGTTCCAAACTTTCAGGTGGGGTCAGAGGTGGCTGTTGCTTCAACTGAGAAAGAATAACAAAGGTAGATTCATTGTCCTTTCTCTGTTGGGTAACTGTGGGCAGGCTAGGTTAGTGATCTTTCCTGAGGGAGCGAAGGCAGAGGGCTGGTTTAGGGTGACAAAGATTCTTAAGGAGACTTTGATTGAGGGTCATAAGAAGCCTTCTCCGCCCCGAAGGAAGGCTTCTATTCCCTTCAGGCTTCCGGTGAGTAGGGAAAGGTCTTTTGCTAATGTTGTTCGGGGTCATCCGGGTGGCTCCCCCGATTCGCCTCTGATGGGGTGGAAGTGTAGGGATTGTGGTTCATGGGATGTGTGTGCAGCTGTAATTGGTGAAGAACAAAATGTTAGCGGTGATGTTTTGAAGCAGAAAGCCTCCTTCAAGGACATTGTTAATGATGCGACGATGCATCCCTGTAAGAAGAATGGTTCGAAGGAGTGTTTGGAGGCTTCTCCCCTGTGTTAATCAATTCCAAGTGTTGAGAGGCTTGTTGGAGAATTATCCCTCTTCGGATTGTGAGTGTAACTCACACGACAATTCTCCATGCGCCTCAAGGATCCTAGAATCACCTCTGAATGTGATGGAGGAGGAGTTGCATCCTACAGCTTCTTCACCATCTACGAGTGTGCTTGTTTACTCTTGTAGGAAGAAGCTTCGAAAGACTAATCTCGTTGTTTCTGAGTCGGGCTCTCCTATTATGCAGGAGGTGGGAGGGCTCTCTTTGTTTGAGGAAGCTCTGCCTCAAGCTCACCCTCAGGGTTTAGATGGTGCTGCTTTGCCTGGTTCTAGTGATTCAGGGAATGTTAGTGAAGGGTCAGCGTGGGTCTTGTAAAGAATGGTCTTTTTTTGTAAAAAGATGGGTCTGGCCATTGAAGGTAGAGAAATGGAGTTGCTTTCTTTCCTTGCTTCGTTGGAAGCAAATAGAATGAGAAGGGAACAGTCGGTTGAAGACAGGATGGGGGATGAAGTTGATAGGGTTAGGCTATTTTCGGATGGGGCCAGCCATTAATTTGCTTGCTTGGAATGTCAGGGGGCTTAATTGTCCAAATAAGCGGGGGGATGTTAAGTGGGTGTTGCGTACTTTTGCTTGCGATGTTGCTATTCTCCAAGAATCCAAGTTGGAGGTGGTTAGTCGGCCGTTAGCGATTAATTTGTGGGGCCGTCGACCGATTGAGTGGGTTTACTTACCTTCAGTGGGTCGCTCAGGAGACATTATTGTCATTTGGGACCCTAAAGTCTTGGAGCTCGGTGATTTTCGCATTGGATTGTTTTCTGTGTGCTGTAGGTTTATGTCTCTGGAGGGCAATTTTGAGTGGGGTCCGATTGGGGTTTATGGGCCTAATGACGACTATATGCGACGGGCTTTATTTGAGGAGTTGTCGTTCTCTATATCTTCTTGGGACATTCCGTGGTGCCTGGGTGGGGATTTTAATGTCATTAGGCTTCCTTTAGAAAGATCCACAGGCGGTCGGTTGTCTTGAGCAATGAGAGAGTTCTCTAGTTTTATTGATTCTTGCAATCTGGTTGACCCTCCTTTAGAAGGTGCTCGCTTTACTTGGTCCAGCCATGAGGAACGTGGACGTTCCTGTGTTATCTCGCATCGATCGATTTCTCTTCTCGGTTGAGTGGGAAGATAATTTCTAGGGGGTTTATCAAGTTACCCTTCCGAAGATTACTTCGGACCGTTTTCCCATTCTTCTGAGGGTTGGGGAAGTCTCTAGAGGTAGACGTCCTTTCAAATTCGAGAATATGTGGCTTGGGGCGGATGGATTTGATGACCTTGTCAAATATGTTTGGGATGAATTGAATGTTATTGGCCCTTCGAGTTTTATTTTGGCAACGAAACTCAACTTTTTGAAGACCAAGCTTAAACAATGGAATAGGGAAGTGTTTGGCCATTTAGAGTTTAAGATGGCTAGTCTGGTGGATAAAGTGAAGCTCTTAGATGAGAAGGAGCAACAACAGTTTCTCTCTTGGGCAGATAGATTGGGAGTTAAAAAGGAACTCTCTATGGTGCGAAAATCCATTGATATCTTTTGGCGCCGAAGGGCAAAGCAACAATGGATTGAGGATGGTGATCGCAATACCAGATTCTTCCATCAGGTGGCAAATAGGAGGAGAAAGTTCAATGCTATTCACAAAATTCAAGTGGATGGCGAGCTTTATGTTGATGGTGCCTTTGCCAGAAATGTGATTGTCAACTTCTATGAGAATATGTATCATTAAGATCAACCGTCAAGGTTCTTTCTGGATGGAATTGCTTTTGCCTCTATTAGCCCTGACGATTCTAGCGATCTTGTAAAAGATTTTACTGAAGATGAAGTGTGGAATGCCATCTTTGAGTTAGGTAATGAGAAAGCTCTAGGGCGAGATGGGTTCAATATAGCTTTCTTTCAGCAATGTTGGTTTATTTTCAAGGGGGAGATTATGGGATTTTTTGCTGACTTTCATGATAAGGGTGTTTTTGAGAAAAGTTTAAATGCTACTTTTATTACCTTGATTCCCAAAGTGGCTGGTGCAGATGACATCAAGTCCTTTAAGCCCATAAGTTTAGTAGGAAGTGTATATAAGATTCTTGCTGAAGTCCTCGCTTCAAGGTTGAGGAGAGTGGTTGGAAAAGTTGTGGGTCCCTTGCAACATGCTTTTGTTCCTTGTCGTCAAATTTTGGATGCTGCCTTGATTGCTAATGAGTGCATTGATTCTTATATTAGATATGGGATTTCTGGTATCCTTTATAAGCTTGACATTGAGAAGGCTTATGATCATGTCTCTTGGAGTTTCCTCTTGGCTATTATTGAGAAAATGGGCTTTCCAAACAAGTGGAGGAAATGGATCTCTTTTTGTATTTTCATTGTGCGCTTCTCTATCTTAGTTAATGGTGAAGCATCTGGTTTTTTCTCTGGCTCAAGAGGTCTAAGGCAAGGTGACCGTTGTCACCTTTATTATTCATTTGAGTTATGGAGACTCTCAGTAGATTGATCTTTAAGGCAGGTGAGGAAGGTTTTTTGAACAACTTTCATATTACGAATCCTCATTCTGAGGGTTTGATGATATTTCATTTTCTCTTTGCCGACGATACCTTTGTTTTTTTGCAAGCCGGACGAGAGTAATTTGGGCTACTTAAGGTGCATCATTCTCCTGTTTGAAGCTATGTCGGGACTACGGGTCAACCTCTTCAAAAGTGCACTCATTCCGATTGGCGATGTGCCTAATGTTCATGTGTTGGCCCGTTTTTTTGGGTGCGTAGTTGACCATCTGCCTTCTTCAAATCTTAGTCTTCCTCTTGGTGCTCCTTATAAGAGCATAACAATTTGGAATTCAGTTATTGAGAGGTTTCATAAAAGATTGACAGGCTGGAAGTCAAAGCTTTTGTCCAGAGGGGGTAAATTGACTCTTTTGAGACGCACTTTGTGTAGTCTGCCTATCTACTTCATGTCTTTATTCACCATCCCAGCTAACATTGCTAGTCGGTTAGAGAAAATCATGAGAGATTTTCTCTGGAATTCCAACGATAATGGTAACGGCCTCCACTGGTCAATTGGAATGAGGTATGTCGTCCTAAACAGCTGGGAGGATTTGGCATAAGACCCCTTCGTGGTATGAATGAAGCTTTGAAGACCAAATGGCTGCGGAGGTTTGCAAAAGAGGATAGTGCTATGTGGAAAAATGTGATCAAGGCAAAATATGGGATTGATGAGTTGGGTTGGTGGAGTAAAAAGAGTCCTTATCCTCACGGGGTTGGGTGTTGGAAATCTATCTTAGCAGGTCTCGAGCGTCTCAAATATTTAGTGCATTTTGAGGTGGGGGATGGATCAAGGGTACTATTTTGGCACGATGTTTGGTGTGGGGATTGCCCTTTAAAAAATCTTTTTCCCGATCTTCTTAGGATAGCTCGTCTAAAGCATGCCACAGTTAAAGAAGTTGTTTCTTGGAATGGTGACGTGAGCCATTGGGATTTGATTTTTGTAAGGAGCCTTAATGATTGGGAAGAGGATAGTGTTTGTAATTTGTTAGCCGTATTTGCTGACAAAAAGGTTCTGTCCCAACGTAATGATGAGATTGTGTGGCCTCTTAACGTTAAAGGTTCCTTTAGTGTCAAGAGCTTTTGCTCCACACAATTTGAAGACTTGGATGGTTGTGACTTTCCTGCCAAGTTCATTTGGAAGTCTAAAGCTCCCACAAAAGTGTGTTTCTTTTCTTGGGCAGCCACTTTAGGCAAGATTCCCACGGACGACATGTTTAAGAGAAGAAATTTTAGAGGTCCAAGTAGATGCTCCATGTGTTTGGAGGAGGAAGAAACCGTGGATCATCTTCTTGTACATTGTCGGTGGGTTTCTTCGCTTTGGGATTTGTCTCTTTCGCTTATGGGGATTAGTTGGCTTCAACATTCTAAAGTGAGAGATGTGGTGGTGGCTTGGAGGAGAAGGATGAAGAAGAGCTGGGTTCTTGGAGTTTGGAGCATGATTCCTTTAGCTATTTGATGGACTACTTGGAAGGAGAGAAATCGCCGTATTTTCGAGGACAAAATCTTGTCATTTCAAGATTTCAAGCTCTATTTTGTGAGGTGGTTGTATAGTTGGAGTGTGGGGCTTTGTGGTGGAAAAGAGTTAAATTTTTTGGCTTTCATCGATTGCATAATGGATGAGAGTTTAAGGGCATAATGTTTTTTGTAATGCCCATTTTGTACATGGGTGACATCCCCTTGGTGTCCTTTTAATTTACATATTTGATTATTTTCTAAATAAAAAATAAAAAAATAATAACACAAACAAAATGCCGCATCTTCTTTTAGTTTGAGAAAATGTATGATTTCAGGGTTGGTAAGGACCTTTTTGTAAATATGCTCCTCTTACCTCATCACAATCATTCGGATGATAGTTTGAAATGGGTTTCCTATCTGCCGGATCCGATGGAAGAGCATTGATATTGGTTGGAGTTCTTTTGAAAGAAGATGGATTAGTGCTTGTCGGTGGTTCAGTACTTTGCCACTTTCTTGGATCAGTGATTAGTTTTCTGATGCAGAGCTTGAACCAATAGATCGTTTAACTATTTTGTTGAAAAACTTCTCCATTTCAAACTGAAAAACACAATCAAGTTCATTCTTAGATTCATGGTTTTCAGTAAATCATTAAGTCCACCAATTATTTATCATAAACAAGCATAAATTTGACTAAAGTTAATAAATTTAACACAAATAAACAAATGGTAACCAATAAATTACCCAAATTCTAATTCTTGAATCCTCAATCAAGAAAGGCAAATCCCTAATTTTTTAATTGATGAGTAAATCTCTAAATTAACCATTTATTCAATACAAATTCAATAAAAATTAGTAAATTAAACATAAACATGCAAGCAATTACAAACAAAATTAGTCCAACTTTAAATTTTCAACCTAGAAGACGACCAGGTAAAAATTCTCATTTTTCAATTCATGAATCATGAGTAATTTACTACGTTAATCAATTATTTAATATGAATCTAACTAAAATCAGTAAAATAAACATAATTATTTGCAAAATAACAAAACTAAAAACAAAAATTGGGAATTTTTTGTAGTTACCTCAAATTGGGAATTAGGAGGACTGGAGGAGGTGGTTGCGTCTGTGGGCAGCCAGCCAACCACTAGTGGCGGCAGCCGGGCTGCGGCGGCCGGCGAGCAAGCCCTACTGGGCACAGAGAGAGAGGAGGACGCTGCGTGATCTGGCCGTCTTCTGGCCGTCTGGTTGAGGCGTTGAGCTTGAATGCTGCGTGGGCTTTTGCAAAACGGGAAACAAGAATATAAGAAACTCAAAGGGCACTCAAATTCAAAAAAAATAAAAATACATAGCAGGCGGCAAGTCAAACCCGCGACCTCCCACGCAGAACAAGAGGCTACTCTGCTGTGTGCACATCTCTGTGAAGTATCTAGGAACTATTTACTATATCTGTATTGTTTTTTCCCACCGGAATATCCCACATTTAAATTTTTTTTTCCCAAAAAGCTGGGGGGTCAATTGACCACCATTGCCCCTTAGTGGCTCCGCCCATGCTTAGAAACATATATTTCTGTTTGAATTTAGAGCCCTAGTTTGAGATGTTTGAGGAGGACATCTCATGCTTACATCCTTCAGCTTTTTCTATCTTTGTCTTCATGCGTGCGTGTGGGGGGGGGGGGGGGGAGGGGAGTACATGTAGGAAGCATATTAGATCAGCAGTGATGCCAGTTCTGCTTCAGGGCATGAAATCAGGGTGTGAAACACTGGTGTTGCGTAAACTAAACTGATGCCTTGGAGGTCTCTCAAAGATAGAGCGTTTCTTCTTATTTATTTATTTACAGGCTGGGTGTTGGCGCCGTGGCCAGGTTTTGTACATTCAGCCTTTCCCTCTAACCACATTGCATAGAGGACATTTCCATTGGGACCCGCGGTTTTAAAGTTATGGGCTGCTTGCTACCCACAACAAATGAAGTAGGTAATAGTTAGGGGTGGCAATGGGGCCGGTACGGCGTGGGTTTAGCTGAACCGTCACCCATATTCATTTTGAAATTAATACCCATACCCATATCCATCGGGTGCTGTAAAGTTATACCTATACTCAAACCTACAGGGTTTAGCCAATATGCGGGTTTACTTGGGTACATATAGACAAAAAAGAATTAAACCCATTTTGTATCCATATTCGACATCAAATAGCCAATATGTCACATTAAAACCAAGCTTATAACAACATATCATATCACGTCGAATACAATTAAAAGTTTGTCAATCAAAGCAATAAATTAGCATTTGACAATTACAGTTTCTAACAAAATGTCTCATTGAAGTCTTGAATACTATACAACTCAAAGCAACTAGCAAAATATTAAAGTATTAGCAACAAATTATAATTTAAACAAGAGGTATATGGGGTGGGTACGTGGCTGGTATTGATAAAATGGGTATGGGACGGGTAGGACCTATACCTATACCTATACTCATTTTAGCAGTGCCCGTTCCATACCCATTTTTTTTGCATTCCCACCACCCATACCTATACCCATTGGAGCGGGTTCTAGGTGGATACATGTTTTTTGGCTGGCCCTAGTAATATTTCACACTTCACAAGACATTTGAGCTGTCCTATTGATTTGCAATTCGTGCTTAATGTTGTGAAAGTTATTTACTTATTTTCGTTTGTTTGTAAATCTTTTTTCCTTTGCTTTAAATCTTCTTCATCTACAAGCTGCTAAGATTTTTTGGTTAATGAGATTAGTCTTCCATTTGGAATGGAGTAATCGGCAGATGAAGTGCATAAGGTACTTGGTCAAATTCAATATGAAGTTGGTTGGGTATTTCATTAAAATGTCTCCGCTGTGGAAGCAAGGTTTGTTGATGCGACAAATGTGTGGCAAGTTTTACTGGGTTTTTTTTGGGGGGGGGGGGGTGTTGTCACATAATAGGAATTTTACATGATTCACCATGAAAAAAATGAAGTTTACATGACCCATCATGGAAAAAAGGAAGTTTACGTGCCTCTTGAAAGGTGAAGCTTGGAGTAGCTATGGTTTCTTTCAAAGTGAATAATAGTGTTTGGTAGAAAACTGATAGGCTGGGGCTGGGGTCACATATCATTTGCTCTCTGGCTCTCTCTGTCTCTTCCCTCTCTTCAGATCAGACAAGGGTAGGCCTTCTTGCCTTCCAAATTAGCAATGACTAAGGATAGTGTGACAGTAGGGTTAAGAGGTGAGGACAGAGTAGCCCATAGGCCCTACAACAATTACCTCCTCCACTTCTGAGTTCAGGGTATGGCATACTTGAACTCCAAGCTTGCAGTTGGATGTGTAAATTCCAGTGCTTGAGCTCTGGCTTCTTGCCTTTGTCTCATCTGTATTCTGGTTGCACAGTTGAGATGATGTTTAAAGGAAGGTTCTTTTGAAAATAACGTTACACTTCATGAGATCGAGATGTGTTAGTATTTATTAGCTCAGATGCTACACCAAGGTTAGGTAGCTAGAAGAAAAGTAAGCATTATACAATAAGGTGGGTATTGCACAATAAGAGAGATGACAAAGTAATGCGGCCTCTTCTCTGGTGATATGGTTTACTTTCAGCAAATCTGGAAATGAGTTAACCACAATAGATTTTTTTTTTAGATTTTTTTTTTTTGGTTTTTTCTGGGAATTAATCATAATAGGGGTGCAGCATTAGTAGAGGATAGGCCCCGGCCACAGGCCAGAGGTAGGTATCAGGTTTTTAGTTGAACGCGATGGTATATTTTTCAGGGCACACTGACCTCGGTTCTAGCTTTATAGCCTAAATAAGTTCACTCATGTCTTGCTCTTTGGATTTCATGTGGTGGTTTTCTGTTTTCCTCCTTTTCTTGAGAAACTTGTGGCGACTGTGTTTCTTCTGTCTTCCCTCTTTTAATTAATCCTCAAGCTTGAGAGTGCTTTCCATTAGTTTTCTGACGGTTCAAAAGCCATTTCAAAGTGACTGGAGCTCTTAGCTCTTTGGAGCAAGCTGTGCATACAATCAAATGTGACCAACGTATGTTTTATGTTTATTTACATAGTCACGGTCACATGACTTATTAGTATTTCCTAGTTCTCTCCCTGCTGCGTATTCTTAGTTTTTTTCTTTTTATGTTTTCACAAAACCCTTCTTCTACAAAATGTTTTCACAAAATCTTTTTGTGAGTCTCTTGGATTCAGCCTCTGTACGGGCAGGGATATCGGTAGAGGTAAGGCTGCCTACATTTGGATCTCCCCAGACCCTGCGAAAGCGGGACTCACGCTGGGAGTTGTTGTTGTTGTACCCAAGTATTAACTGTCAGATATGGCCCTGCTATCCATATTCTTGCGACTTTTTATTTTTGGAGTTTTGAAATGAGTTGGGTGTTGAAATATGTGGTCAATTTATGAAATGGAGAAGTTTATTAATAGAGAAATTACTCTGAAGGAAGGCCACAAAATCAGCCAAGAGACTAGAAGAAATGTCCAGGGGAAGGAGTGCTTAAGTTTTGGTTATTTCACGAATAGAAGTGGTGTAGCCTTGTGTCTTGTGTCTTGGCATAATTAATCTTTGTCATGCTATTAGAATGTAGTATGATGCATTTTATCAGCAAGTTTCACTTCTAACAGTTAGATTAGTTTGTGACTGACCAAACAAGAGACTTCTTTGCAGGATCAGGCCCACTGTACTGAAACAGGCTACAAGACTATTGAGAATAGGGACAAACCTCTTGTTCTCAAGGAGCTTAAGAAGTTATGGGAGAAGCAGGAACCGGGGCTACCTTGGGACAAGGGATTCTATAATGAAACAAATACAGTGTTGTTGGATGATTCACCATACAAAGCTTTACGTAATCCTGTAAGTAATAACTCTGATGCAACATCACAATTGTTTTATTGTGAGTGTAGCATAATTGTTATTTATCAATGGATGACCGTGATTTTTAGTTCTCATATTTTTTTTGGGTGTACTTGTTTTTGCAGCCCTACACTGCAATTTTTCCATATGCATACAAATTCAGAGATGCTAAAGACAGATCATTAGGTGAGACGCCACCACGTATTTAGAGATTTCTATTTGGGATGTGTTGGTTATTATTTTTGGGACCCTGCTCGACCAATCATCTTCAAAGATGCTGAAACCTGGATTCATCCTGGGTCCACTTTGCTTATTCATTCTGCTATTAATATTTCGTGTCTAGTTTTTCAATATAGTCATGTATTTCCAACCTGTAGCCATCAGAGGGACAGTGTGGTGAGCGGAAGCTATGTTTTTGTGCATGGGAGCTGGGTTAAAAGCCCAGGAGAGGCACGGAGTAGCTTTCTTCTTTGGTCAACCCCTACCATTGCGACTGCATTCCTACTTTTTGTGGGGGTGCGACCATGGAGAAATGGGGTCTCTTGATATTGTCTCATTGCTACTCCCAACCAAAAATAATAACAAAAGAACAATAGTGAAGGCAGTATTCTGTGTACCTAATTTTATTTTATTTTTTTCAGACAGGTGGTACTGTCTATGTTCCTTACTGATATTTTCTTTGAAGACTCACAAGAAATGATTGTTATATGATCGATTGTGTGTTTTCATGTTTGTATGGCAGGACCAGATGGTGATCTTCGTGTATATCTTGAAAGACTGGCAGCTGCTGATGATGTTCAGAAATTCATTCAGGAAAATCCTTTTGGTCAAAGGCCCATCACAAAGTCAAACTTGTCATGGGGTTTCTACTCCAAAATTGCTGGCGGTCATTTAAATCAGGACGGGAACTTCAGTTGCATCCCTGCTATGCAAGTTTCTGAGGGTAGTGCTAGCCAACAGGAGCAAACTGCCAATAACAGTTCTGCTAGCAAAAGCGTCGAGGATCAGGCAAACCAACAAAAAGGAAAAGCCAATAACGTCCCTGCTACTGAAAGTGCTGGAGATCATGCAGAGCAACGAGAAGGAAATGCTGATAAAATTCCTACGACCCAGGTTGTTGGTACTCATTCAAACCAACAAGGAGATGCTGATAGCAGTCCTGTTACTGAAAGTGCCGGGGTTCATGCAAATCAACGAGAAGGAATTGCGGATAAAAATCCAGCTACTGAAGGTTTTGGGGCTCATGGTGATCAAGAGGGTGGAGATGCCAAAGGAACTGCTAATAGACCTCCTGCTATTGAAGATTTCGGGGATGATGCAGATCGACGAGATGGAGATGCTGATAACCACCCTGTTCCCAGAAGTGTTGCATCATGTGCAAACCAACAAGGAAGCACTGATAACACCACTGTGGCCAATGTTGCAGCTAATTCAGACCAACAAGAGGGAAACGCTAATGATGCTCATGCTACCATTGGCGTTGAGGCTCATGCAGACCAACCAAATGAAAATGACCATAACACCTGAGTCTAAAATGGTTAGGCCTGATACAGAACAAGAAGAAGTAGAAAATGCCGCACGATGCTGCTGCTGCCAAAGTCGAGGCTAATGGAAGTCCACGAGAAGGAAATGGTGATGAAACTTGTGCTACCTCTTAACATCGTAATTGTAGCTAATACCCAACTGATTGTTGTGTTGGCTGAATGTTCACTGTCTACAAACCCTTTCTGTAGACTTGAGTTGTTGACCAGTGCTGACTATTGTAACAAATGTTTCCATGGCTGATCGAGAAATCAGCTCACACTTTTTGTGGCCACCAGTTTCTCGCAGCTGGTATTCTAGGGGCCTAAATGTGCTTCCTGTTTGTGACAGTAGGCCCCTTTTTTGTACTTGATCATAGGTGTCACATTAGAATTTTTTAATGAGGATGATGATATAAAGAGTCTGTAAGATTAGATAGAATCACAGGTTTTTGAATTATTCTTTTAACTTGAATGTGACAAGTTATCTGTAAAATTAGGGTGTTAGTGCTGCAGAGCCTCTTCTTATGGAGGAAGATTGAGCTGGATTGAAGTAAATTAGGGTTGTTATGATATGGCGTTGAATGTTTATGTGCCAGTAGTGCTCCCATACTAATTAATCCTTTTTCAGTTTGATTGATTTGCCGTCCCCTATTTCAGGTGCAGGTTCCCCATTTGGTTGTATACCAGTGACGCTGCAATAATGATGTCAGCCATGTAAATACAGGTTATGATGTACTCATTTTTACATTGTTGCAATTTTTTGGATTTTTCAAATGGTTTATAAATCATTTTTCTAAATGGTAAGGGGGTCTACATGTTTACTGAATCTTGTTCAGCTGGCAGTTCTGCTGTTCTACTCTTACTTGGGAACTTGAAATAGCTGCCCTTAGCATTTGGCTGTTCCCTCAGTCAGAGATATTATGATTAATCGGAAAAACTAGTAGAAACAAATGGAGTGAGTATTGGGTGAGACCGTCTTACATAAGAAGGTCATGAGATGTACAAGGTGACTAGGCCATTTAAAAACCTGACAGAAAAGGTCAAATTCACATAAAGAGCTTGTGGGACTATCTTATTTAAGGATTAGCTTTCAATTTTTTAGGTTTAGGTACTTCACATACATTTAGGCTCCGTTTGGTCCTTGAAAAATTTTGATGAAAAGAAATTTTTTTGGGAAAGTAACTTTTTTTTTCTTGTATTTGGTTTAGAGAAAATCACAAAGAAAAAAGATATGAAGGAAAATTAGGTGGAGAAATTGTTAGAAATAAGTGATAATTTTTCTCATAAAATTGTGAGAAAAGTTTAGGAAAAGTTCCCAAAATAATTTTTAACATCCTCCAAACTTGCACTGCTTTCATGATATCAACATGATTCAAGTAATTCATTAACATTCAAATTTTTCATCTAAATTCTTGTATTTTTTCCTCAATCCAAACAAGAAAAAAAAAACTCACTTTCTCTCGACTGTTTTTTTCCATCAACTTTTCTAAGGACCAAACGGAGCCTTACAAAAAGGGGCATCCCATCATGACCACAGCTTCTGCCTGTCACATAGCTGTATTGGTCCGGATGAAGAATCTGGCAAAAGTACGGTGGCCACACGGTTCTTTTTCAAGCGTCAGGAAGAATCGCTCCTATGTAAACAACACAAGGCCACTTGACAATAACAGACAGCTAGGCCCCCTCTCTGTCTACCAGATAGCCCCTCATTGTTGTTCAATGTGATCGTGACATATTGAAAGAAAAGTGATCCAGAAGGCTGTGCAAATCCTGCTGGATTCACATGGTTTGAATCTTTCCATCTACCTTGACATTCCTCTCCAAAGGAAACGAGGGCATGTATTATGGTAAAAAAATGAACCAAGTCGAACAGATATCTTGTAATCCCACCAAAGGCGGGCTTCTGATGTCAGATGTGCACAATGTTTTATGTCGAGGTTTGAAAAGGCAGTGACTATCTACTATTTCCGAGCAAAAGAAGTAGAGAACAGTTTAGTAGAACATCTTGCTCGAACGATCTGAAGTTGAAAAAATCGTTGCAAAATGGGTTTTCAGCTGCTTTGAAGAAGCGAGCAGGTTAAAACATAGGCCCATGTATTCACAGGAATGTTAATTAGACAGCCATGCATAGTACTGTACAGTGTCCCTTGGAATGGAGGAATAGTGAATATGTCTTGGCCCCCTAAAATTGGCATCCTTGTTTGTGTCTGTTATCATCCTTTTTTATTTGCTGTTGGGAGGCGGTTGGCATTGCCAAATTGCCAATATTGAGTCCATTATCATGGACAAGGATGTAAATGTATGGAATGGAAAAAGGGGGGGCAGGGGGTGTTTGGGATCTTATTGAAGGAAAAAGTTGTAATTGTCTTGACTTGAATCAAGCTACTATTTCCTCATAATGATTAGAGTTCTTTCAATGAGCATTTCCTTCATCCATCTTTTTCTTTTCTCACCTTTTGTTATGCGTCACATTAATTATTTCACAATTATTTATTGTGAGGTTGTCTTATTTAATTTGCACATTTTAATTGTTTGTTAATTACATTGATATAAATTTACCTTTTTGAGAAATGCTAATTCGGTATGATATGGTAGTATGGTACATCTCTATGACATTGACTTTTGATTTTGTTTAATGTTCTCAATCATTACCAATAGTTAATTAATGGATACCATCTTAAATATTTCTAACCTAGGGTTGGGTTTGATTTTGTTGAATTTAGAGATTTCTTATTATTATGAAATTTTAGTATGAACCCTGCTTTGAAGACTTGATTTCTTGCAATGCTGCTATCAACAACTTTCAATGTGGATCCGCTTTCGTGAGGTATGAAGAGAACGCAATATTGCTTATAATAACGATAATAGCAAAAAATTTAGGGGGGAGGGGTGGGGGAACTCTAAGCATAGATTTTCAAAACATCCATCACATTTTCACTTCGTAGTCAGCCACATCTCTGGCATCTATGTGTTCGAAATTATGCTAATGTGCTCGAAATTACTTAATATACTCCAATTTACTTCAATATGCTCCGTTGTGCTCGAAATTACTCCAATTTGCTCATGTTTGTAAAAACATATTTATATTTTAATATAAATATATTTATTTTTACTGACAGACATGGAATAATAAAAACCATCTTGTAAAAACAGTTTTGAATTTATATTTACGAAAATGCATGAAATGAATTTTATACAAAGAATAAATTTATATTTGTACCTTTTATCTAGTAAATATAAATCTGCCTTTAAATAAATTAATTTTATGTAACAAAAGTATTTTTACCGACATGCATGCAATGAATATCAGGACAATTTTTTTTTTACCTTTTAAAATCAATTGTAAAGTAGCATCACCAAAATAAGATGTTACTTTTATTTTCACCTGATTGCAAATAATTATTACATTTTGGTTGATATATGAAAACTATTATTTATCTGCGTAATAATGCTTGCAATCATGTTAACTAATACGTTGCATATATATATATATATATATATATATATATATATATATATATATATATATATATATATATTTGTATGTAAGCCAACATTACAAAAATAAAACGTTAATGCACAAAATCATCGAAAATAGCTCCCAAATAGTCCATGACATTCTAAAACACTCCAACCTATTCCGACCTGCTCCCAATCTACTCCAATCTGCTCCAACATGCTCCAATATACTCCAACATGTTCCAATCTATTTTAGTTTGCTCATATCCATTCCATTATGCTTTTTGCTTATCAAAATATACTTCAATATGTTTTCTGCTCCTCCAACATGCTCATAATAATAAATAGGCTCCAGCTTTGCATAGAAAAATATCTATAGTTAAGTGGTAAAATTTAAAATTTAGTGTTAGAGATTTGCATTTAAATTATGTCTATATTAACTCCTGTTTCTCCCTTATAGGAAAAGACAAATGAAATGAAGTTAAGAAAAATCAATCAGACAAGGGCAAATATAGAGGGTCTTTGAAAAAAGTTATTTTTTTTTTGACATACATGTTTGATTTACATGCTCAAATTCTAAAAATACTTTATATAAACATCACATTTTAGTGCACCGAAAAAAAAATTCACATTTTTAACGTGGAAAGTAGTGTTAAGTAGAACACATGCAATGTATGAGAAATCTCATAAGTTTTTTAATTATAGTAATTATTTGGAATTTGATAGTCAGAATATCACAAAATAAGAATGTGCAAGTTAAAAAGTATCTACTCTTATAATAAAAAAGTTGTTAATACTCACTTGAATTCGAACTAGGACATTGAAAATTGAAAAATTCTGGTAAGTTTTTACACATTACAATACTAATATGTGTCAAGAATTATTTTTTAGGCATGCCTTCTTTTCTTTTTTTAACTATTCATCCAATTATATTATAGAAAGCAAAAAATATTTATAGGTTATTAAACAATTAATTTGGCATAAAAGCGAGTATAATATTTGCATGTAAAACCAAAAAAGGCTCCAACGTGGATACTTATATTAAAATTCCAATGAAAGTGTGTTAACCATCATTAGATGTTTAAATAGGGTTGTTTCGAAATAATTGATCAATATTGTCAGAATTAATAAACTTTTACATCCTAACATTTGAGGTAAATCAACATAATTTTCTTCATTATTCTATTTGCATGAAATTACAATGTTATAACATAATATATTACTTTCGACAATATTACAACTAGTATAGTAGCCCAATATAATTTTTTTTTATCAAAAGCAATATAATATAATATTTTATCATTTATTAGAATTGTCTTTTTTATTTGAAATTGTAATTAATTTTATAAAATCTTTTTTTCAAAAAGAAAACATTCCATTCATAATTGACTAATTCCTTTTTAAAAAAGATAGAAACTATTCATTATCTTTGAAATTTTATGGCCACGACACTTGCTAAAATTTTTAGGAGTTTTGTATATATATTTCAAGATGAAGATTCACTACTAATTCCCACTGTTGAGTTATTTTGATTAAGTTTTGATGATAACAAATCCAAGTGTAAAAATTTGTCCAAGTAATGTTGCTCCAAACACGATCTCCAAACAGGGCTAACTGTTGGTTATAATCTTTATTGTATTAACTGATTTGCTACATGTGAGAACAAGTCTTTAAAACAGGTTCTACTTGGTGGTTCTATATTAAGATCAACTCGATTGTAAAAGCATGTTGTTCCTGGACTCTAACAAGATCAGCTCGATGTAAAGCATGTGGTTCCGAAACTCTAGCAATACAAAGAACAACTCCAGCAAACAAGGTGGCCTTGGTGTTCACAGCAGCTCTACAAATCTTGGACAAGATGACTGGTTCAAAACAAGAAGTCTTGGGTATATAGGTTTTATTTATTTAGACTCTTGTTAATATGCCAATATTGAAAACATCATTTTAAACACCTCTTGAATCGGCAGTTGCGCTAAGCGTTTCAGAACACCAGTTGCGAACAACCCTGCAAACAGGGTGCCTAGGGTGTTTCTGAACAGAAACGGCTATGCTCGATTATTTTGGACAAATTTATTTCAGCTGGCCAAAAGCTCTAAAATACTTTCTTAAAATCCCAGGATAGGATATTTTTGAGATACGAAATATTATGGGAGATTTGCCAAAATTGTTTTGCTAAATATTTTCCAAAACCAAAAGATCTTTATATTTTAGGAAGTGATTTATTCAAATTTCAAAGTTGAGATTTCTGGTTCCTTATTTGAAATTCTCCACGGCTATTTCAAACGAAGAGGATAAGTTTCTATCTTTTAGAAACAAATCCCTTTTATCTTGGAAATTTCTTATCCACTAGCCATTTGGAAAATCCTTTGCTTGGAAATCTCCTTTGATACCATACTTGGCAGATTCTCAGCAACTTCCTTGATTTTTTACCGTTGATTTTCTTGGTTAAAAGCTTAGCTCTTCTCTCCCATTTTGCAGACACAACAGATATTGAGAAAACATAGTGTGGTAAAAAGAAAAATTTCTGAAAACCCGGTTTTTACTCAAAAGTAAGAAAAGATTTCTTGAGCTTCAATTCGCAAAGAAAAACCGTGACAAGCTGTGTTAATTTGAGTTTTCAAACCATTGGCATAATAGGATCTTCAGTGTACCTTACATCTGCTTAGTGAGAAGCACCCCCAGTAAGGTGTTTTCAACCCTGATCTTGGATCAGAAAAGTGAGTGAGTGGTCCTTAGTCGTGTGGACTTTGGACGTGTCCAATCTGGTGAGATTTGGACGTGGTGTAACCGTTCTTAGGGAAGAAGGTTACGTGGTTGCAAGTTGTAACAAGGTGTGTTACATTTGTAACGAGTTAAGCCCGGTTATAGTGAAGTGGTTAAAAGCCTACACGAGGTAGGTCGTGGTTTTTCACATCTCAGTTGGGCTAGAGGTGTTTTCCACGTAAAAATTGTGTGTGCTTTATTTCCGCATTTATCTTGGTGATTTTCGTATTTGCAATATCTGAAAACACCCCATGCAAACAAGTCAACAGGGTGTTCGTCATCTGAGAACAACCTCTGTCAGGGTGTTTGTTACTTATAACGCGAAAATCAGACACCACAATTCACCCCCCCTCTTGTGGAAGTATACTCATAAATTCAACACCCACTCATTATTAAAACATCTTCATAAAAATATTCCAAGGGGGTAGTTTATTTGGTCCACCTTCCTCGTGACTGGCACATGATGGCCTACCTGACTTCCCTACCACTCTTCTATTAGATATTAGTTATTACACCACCAATATCATTATTCTTTCAATAGACCCGTCAATGATTAAAAAGAAACTTGCTATATGTGTAGGGCCTTAAACTCATATATATAAAACAATCAAACTGAATACTAAGTAATATGTCTTGTGAACATAGTGACTAATTTTTGTTCAAAGGAGCTAAATCCTTCCAATCCATATGTCTAATTGATGGCATTTAATGTGAATTTCAATTTTACAACAACAACAACACCTCCCAGTGTGGGTCCCGCTTTCGCGGGGTTTGGGGAGATCTAGTTGTAGGCAATCTTACCTCTACCGGTATTCCTACCCATAGAGAGGTTGATTCCAAGAGACCCACGAAAAAGGTTTTGTGAAAAAGTTTTACAGAGGAAGGCGCTTGCAAAGCATTTAAAGAGGAGAATCAGTGCCGAAGAAGCTGAAGCTGAAAGAAAGATGAAACAATGTACCTCAACAATCCACAGTAAGCAGCGGTCGTCACTCCCAAAAAAAAGCACCACTTGCATTCGAGCACGACAAACCCCTACCGACACTAAGCCACTACAGCTACTGACAACTACAAAGTTGCTTCTCTACCATCTAAGATTCTAATCCTATTTCGCCACAACCTCCTATCCTGGGCCAGGTCCTCCGTCAAACCTACTACTTTTGGATCTTCTCTAATCACCTCGTCCAAACTCTTCTTCAGTCTACCCTTACCTCTCTTACCATTGGGGAGGTCGATCAACTCACACCTCCTCACTGGGGCGTCCATATTTCTCCTTTTCACGTGGCGTTACCATCGGAGTCTTGATTCCCGCATCTTCTCTTCTATGGGGGCCACTTTAGCTAAGTCCCTGATTACATCATTCCTAACTCTGTCCATTCTCGTAAAACCACACATCCACCTGACTATCCTCATCTCAGCTACCATCAACCTCCGAACCTGCGTCTTTTTTAGAGGCCAACACTCCGATCCATATAGGACAGCCGGTCGGACTACCATTCGATAGACTTTGCCTTTCAATCCTAAGGGCACCCTCTTGTCACACAGCACCCCTGAGGCAGACTTCCATTTTTGCCAGCCCACTCTTATGCGCTGGGTAATATCCTCATTAATGTCCCCATTTTGCTGAATGATCGAACCAAGGTACTTAAACTTATCTACCTTAGGTATCTGTCTCCCATCTAGGGTGACTTCTCCCCCCTCTTCTATCCTCCCACTGAAACAATAATGTAGGTATTCAGTTTTCGATCTACTTAATCTAAAACCTCTAGCTTCTAGCGTAAGCCGCTAGCTCTCCAACTTGTCATTCACCCCCTGCCTGGTCTCATCGATAAGAACAATGTCATCTGCAAACAGCATACACCAAGGGACCTCATCCTGAATCCCTCTAGTAAGTTCATCTAAAACGAAGGTGAAAAGGAACGGGCTTCGGGCTGAGCCCTGATGCAGACCCATACTAACAGCGAAGTCATTTGAGACCCCTTCCGGCGCCCTAACACTCGTCTGACCTCCCTCGTACATATCCTTAATCACACGAATATACACGGGCGACACCCCTTTCTTTTCCAAACAGCTCCATAACACTTCCCGCGGGACTCTATCATATGCTTTTTCCAGGTCAATGAACACCATATGGAGATCCACCTTTCTATCTCTATACAAACCCATGAGCCTTCTGAGAAGGTAAATCGCATCTATGGTCGACCTGCCTGACATAAAACCAAATTGATTATCTGAAATTGCAACATCTCTTCGCAACCTTCTCTCAATCACCCTCTCCCATAGCTTCATAGTATGGCTGAGCAACTTAATACCCTTAAATTATTACAGTCTTGAATATCCCCTTTGTTTTTGTACAGAGGGATGACCGTACTAGCCCTCCATTCTCTGGGCATCTTAGCGGTCCTAAAAATGACACTGAAAAGCTCCGATAGTCACTCTAAACCTGCTTCGCCCAAACATTTTCAAACTTCCACCGGAATCTGGTCCGGATCCTCTACCTTTCCATTCGCCATCTTCTTCAAGGCCTCCTTAATCTCATCCTTTGTTATATGGTCATACAATCGTGGGTCAATACGCTTATCACTACCTTCTCCGCCCCTACTACAGGCTTCTCCCATCTCCTCCCCATTAAGGAGTTTAGCAAAGAACCTTTGCCATGTCTCTTTGATTTCAGCATCCTCATACAACACCTTACCATCTTCGTCCTTGATGCACCTCACCACACCTAAATCCCTAGTCTTCCTCTCCCTAGCCCTTGCCAGTTTAAAAACTTCATTCTCCCCCTCCTTGGTCCCCAATCTATGATACAGTCTATCAAAAGTCAGGCTCTTTGCTACTGCCACAGCTTTCTTGGCAACCTTCTTAGCCGCCTTATATCTACTTCTCTTAGCCTCCCTTTCTTCATCAGAGCCAGTGTTCATGACCTCCGCGTAAGCCTCTTTTTTCTCCTTGACCTTCTCCTTTACCTCCTCGTTCCACCACCAGGCACCCTCCATCTTGTTGCCACCTCTCCTGGACAAACCTAGGATTTCCTTTTAGTTTTATTTTTTTGAAATCTAAACATCTCTCATCACAATTAAATCTATGTGCATATATGTTCTTCGAGGAACGTAAGTGTCATGACATGACATAAGACCAACTCACATCTTAGCAATATGTTGAGGACCGGCAATTTTTTAAAAATAAAAAAAGTTAAGAGAGTTCAAAAATCAATGAAAAACCCTTCCTTGAAAAGATTTGAAAAGATTAGCACATGTAAGTGTTACAGATTGCACAATAAAATGCAACAAATCATGATGTCCAATTCAAAAACTATTATACAAGATCAATTAGTTAAACACTTTTTATTTGTTCTATTTTTGAAATATATGTAGACAAACTTATATGCTCAAAATCTAAAATATCTTATTTGAATTGTTGATCAGATGCACAGTTTATTTAGGATGGTAGGGAGTAAAATAAGAGGAAAAAAATTACACATATAATTACAAGGCAACAAGTTCAACAACTAATCCCCTTCAAAATTCTCAAATGTAGCTAGTAACTAACAAACCTAGCCGTTATTTGTGAAATACAAGCTTATCACCGTATAGATATGAAATTCATATCACATTTTGTCAATTCGGGCGGACGGTTTGAATGCGATTTGGGTGTATCTGGGTTCGGGTAAAATACAGGTTGGATGTATTAAGGGTTTGGGTAAAATGCAGATGAACATATTTTGGTTACATGGATTTCGGGTCGATCCAATGGGTTTAGAGTGTATTTTTTGTCAAAATTAAAGACTCAATATATTTAGAACTTAAAATTCTTAGTGTTTAATGAAAAAGCATTGTACTTGTAATTTTTTAAAAGAATATTAAAGATATTCAAACTCTTCATTAGGATGTATACACATCACATATGAGTGGTTATAGAGTCGAGCCCTGTGAGTCGGCCTGTGTAGCAAAATATGGTTAATAATGAATCGAGTTATTTATGAGTTAGCCTGGCTAAAACATGTTAACGAGTTGGAGCGGTTTGACCCTCTAATAACACATTTAGTTATCATATATGTTTTGCTAACTAACCATATCTACCAAATTACACTTTATTAGTAAATTGATCCTAACTTGAGCAAGAGTCGAGCTATTAACCAATACTAGCATCATAATTCGAGACCAATTAAATAAAAATCAAATGAAAGTACATTGAATAAGCGCAAGATATTGCAATTATGTTTTAATTATAACATCGCAATTTTAGATTATAATAGAGTAACATTTTTTAAAATATGACAAAACATGTACATTTCACTAAAAATAAAACGACTGTGATTAGCACATTTTTAATATTTGTCTATTCTAGTTCATTTTCTTAAGGTGAAATAATTATTTCACCTCATTTCATAACCCACTTTTTAAGATTTTTGATTTATAAGTTGTGTATGATATTATTGCATGAAAATGATGTTGGAAAAAAAAAGGGATACTATTGCTTAATTTATAAAGGGATGCGATAATTATATCGCAAATTCTTGTATGAGATCGTCTCATGCTAAGTTATTGTGAGACGATCTACGTAGCATAATTTTTAAAATTAAATAGGGAGCATTTTTAGGATAGTGGTTTCACTCTCATTGCGTTTCCAAATTTTAAAAAAATATGGCAAGTTTCTCTCGCTTACCAAAATTTTTCATTAAGGGTGTGTTTGGTGGTGGGGGGAGGGGTCATTTTTCCGGAAAATCATTTTCCGTGGAAAATGCTTTTCCAAGAAAAATGATTTTTCACTTACATTTTTTATGTTTGTTGGTAGGGGTGAAAATCATTTTCTTGGCACTTTATTTTTTGTTGTTTGGTAGAATGAAAAACCATTTCCAAGACAATTATTTCCAACTGTTTGCTATTAATACGCTAAGTTAATAGATAACCAGTCAACTTGTAGTCATCAAATAGGCCTTACAAAGTCATAATAATGTTTTGTTTTCCTTAGCCAAAGAAGGGTAGAAAAAAAAAGGGGTCCAGAGAGAGAGAGAGAGAGAGAGCGAGAGAGAGAGAGAGAGAGAGAGAGAGAGAGAGCAAACTTAACCCTAAGACATGGTTGTTCTGAAAATGCGAGAGGTAAGGGGGAAGCAGAGAATGAGATAGAGGAGAAGCAAAGAAAGAGAACGAAAATTGGGCCTGAAACTAAAATAGTAGAGAGCTTGAAAATGATTTTCTCTACTTTTTCAAAGAAAAATAATTTCCTTCCCATAGGATAAAATGATTTTCTCTTGAAAATAATTTTCCTCTCCACCTTTTACCAAATAGCGTAAAATAGGAAAATTCTTTTCTGGGAAAATTATTTTTTCCCTACCAAACACACCTTAAATCCTACTTATTCTCAAACTGCTTACGATTTATTTTGTTTAAGCTCTTGTCCTAATTCAAAAAGCTTGCTTGTTATGGTTTCAACGAAACCCAATGCCATCGAAACATTCCTAATGTTGGTAAATTTAGAATTACCTCGATGCGGAAGCTTGCCTGGATCACACGCCTGTTTGATTGCTACCCACAGACTGGTGGCTACCAGAGTCACCGTGCACTGATGCTCTAAAACTCGAACCTTCATAGATGGTTAGGTTATGTGAGGAAGATAGCAGAGAGTGGATTAGATTTAGGGAATGATTCTTGCTTGTTCCTATCTGTCATTCCTTGATCCACACGTCGTTTTATAGGGGCACATTGCCTCAAATAGAATCAGGGAATTTAATGCCTTATTATTACTGATTAATACATAATTAATCTTTTTGTAACAACTGAATCAATTCTGAGATTTATGAGCCATTATTGTGACCGTTACTAGTCAATAACTCCACATCGGTCACAAAGACCAAGATTCTCATATCTCTATACCAACCTCATACTTCATACTGGGAATGGAGCGTGCGACCACAAAAACAGTGTTATATCAAGTCATCATCTAACTGACATAACACTTTCACAAAACATCAATACCCCGAATCATTCAAAAACACATCACCAATGGCATACACTATCCCTTTATGCTTGATATATCAATTGATTATATACTGAATATAATCGCCTGGGCTTGGTATGGTGATAGGCAAATGATTCTTCCTTAGATAATTAAAATAATCCATCTTAGCATAACTGCTTTCCTAATGTGCCTCGCTGGACCGTATACATCTTGGCCCTTAGAAAAACACATTAACTTAGCAGCATCATGGTTTGACTTCATGTTATAACTCTATGTCAAAGAGTATTGCTAATGAGGGTCACATAATGACAAGGAAAGGAAACTCGCTTGTCACTCATCAAATAGGTCGACATCTAGCACACACAATATGAGGGTGTGTCATGGCATAGCTCTCACTAAGTTGGGCATGTCACTCTTCTATGCCATGCGAATTATAATTCTGACTTTTACCTAAAAAATCAACCCGAGTTGTTAGATCAACATACCTAATGTTAACATCAACACTCAAGATTCGACTATAAGGCTTCGATATGAAAACTTATTATATATTCGATTCCCTTAAGTCTCATCTTAGACTAACTAAGGCGACTATGTTCTTTTATTCTTACGCTCATAGTATGAGTAATTAATATTGCACACCTAGTGCTAATATAATTCAGTCTCATCCTGTCCGTCACTCAAGCGTCATGGTGATTACCTGTGTGACTAAGTCAATTAGAAGTCTGGTGACATTGTAATGTAAACCTTATAATGTACTTGCATATTTATGAATATTTGAAAAGAAACATCATTCTTTATTTCATAAATACTTAACACAAGAAAAAATACATCCATCATATACTTAGATACGTCCAAAAGCTAAGTCCTACGTAGACCTAAGCTCATCACATGAACTTTAAAAGCATCCCTAGGAATAGGTTTATTTAAAGGATCAACCATCATCCTACCTATAGATATATACCTAATGGCAACTTCTTTCTCTTTTATGGCATTTTGAACAAAATGGTAACGCCTCTTAATATGCTTGGTCTTCCTGTGGATCTTTGAATCCTTAGCAAACTGGATAGCAACAGTATTGTCGCACATCATTTCTATAGGATCATCAACTCTAGGAGTGAGATTGAGATCCTGGAGAAAACTCCTTAGCCATATGCCTCTTGAGTGGCAAGGCAACTAGCAACACACTCTGCTTCCGTAGTCGAAAGTGCTATGTAGTCTTGTTTCTTACTGCACCGAGATATGACTCCCCTACCTAGGGTGAACACATATCCTGAGGTAGGCCTGGATTCATCCAGATCACGACCCCCAATCAGCATCTGAATATCCTTTTAATTTATGGTCTCCACTTTGGTAGCAAAGGACCAGATCACTTATACTACGTAGGTACCGAAAGAAACTCTTGACGGCTTGTCAATGAGCAGGCTATGGCTTGCTTTGGTAACGACTCACCAAACCAACCATAAAGCAAATGTCCGGCCGTGTACACAACATGGCATACATTAAGCTGCCCACTGCACTTGCATAAGGAACATTGCTCATTCTCTCCTTCTCTTTGTCTATTTTAGGGCATTGATCGAGACTTAAGATTAGACCCTTTTCAACTGGAGTGTTCACGGGTTTAGAATAATGCATTCGCAAATCTTTCAAGATTTTACTAATGTATGCTTCTTGACTCAAACCAAGAAGCTTCTTGGAATGGTTCCAAGTTATTTCTAGGCCTATGACATATCTATCCCCACCCATGTCCTTCATCTCAAAGACGGAGGACAACCACTGCTTAGTGGTCTGGATCATCCCCATGTTGTTTCCAACCAATAGTATGTCATCAACATATAAAGTAAGAAATATAATCCCCTTTGCAGTTTTCTTGAAATACACATAGCGATCTTCAGATGCCATGTTTAAGCCAAAAGAGATAATGGCTTTATGGAATCTGAAATACGACGCTGTGGAAGACTGCTTGAGACCATAAATAGATCTTTTAAGATGACAAGCTTTGTCCTCTCGACTTTTTGATACAAAACCAATAGGTTGATCCATGTAGATCTCTTCTTCAAGATTTCCATTGAAGAAAGCAGTCTCTACATTCATTTGGAATAACTCTAAATCTAAATTTGCAACCAAGGCCAGAAATAGGCGAATAGAGGCAATTCTCACCACAGGAGAAAAAGTATCTTCATAGTCTACCCCCACAATTTGAGTAAACCCCTTCGCCACTAAACGGTTTACTAAACGGGCCTTAAACTTATCCATTGATCCATCAGTCTGACGTTTTATCTTGAAAACTAACTTGTTTCCAATCAATTTACATCGGGGAGGAAGATTGACAAGTTTTCAAATCTTGTTTCTTGCTATAAAGTCCATTTAATCCCTCATGGCTTCTATCCACTTTTTGTGGTTTGGTGAATCAACAGCCTCTTGAAAAGAGGTAGACACTTCTATCTCTAAAGTAGTACACAATAATATATCCTCTTCGATTTGAAAATATCTTCGAACAATTCTTCCACGCTCACTCCTCTCGAGTAGAGGACTTGTGCTGGTTTGTCCTCATGAGGTACTCCTCCCCTTATCTCTAAGCGGTATAGAATCCTCAATTGGTGGAGAATCACTCCTACTATCCTGAATAAGAGGACTAACCTCATATTCATGAATTGGAGAGTAAGGACGAATCTCATTATTAGGTTGATTCTCTTGGCAACCAACAACTCATCATCTCTTCCAGACAATGAAATAGCACCATCCTCGGTGACATGGTGAGTGTTTAAATTCTCCCCCTCACTGAGAGATAGTTGATAATCTAGCGGTACCGCATACAACACTAGGTCCTTTTTGATTTCACCAACGCTTGGGAACTCATCCTTAAGAAACTCAACATTGTGTGAATCTACTTCTGTCATGCCACCATTAAGGTGTTCACCATACACAACATATCCCTTTGAATATTCGTGATACCGTATGAACACCATTTTGGTGACCCTTGGACCAAGTTTCCCATGTTTTTGAGTTGTGTTGCGTACATAAGCAGCCGAACCCCATGGGTGTAAATGTTCCAAGAAAGGCTTTCTTCCATGCCATAACTCATATGGAGTGGCAGATACGCTCTTACTTCGCACATGGTTAAGAATGTAAGCTATTGTGAGCAACACATCCTTCTCCAAAAACTAATTGGGAGATTGGCGTGTGCCATCATTGACCTGACCATGTCAAGCAATGTTCAATTCCTACCCTCTGCCACCCCATTTTGTTGTGCGGTGCCAAGAATCGTGAGCTGTCTTCGCATACCCTTATCCTCACAAAACGCTTTGAACATATGTGAGAGGTATTCATGACCATGATCAGTTCGGAGAGTTTTAACTCTCTGTTCTAACTGGGTCTTAACCCTATCTACAGCTTTTGAACACATCAAGTACTTCGTAACGATGTGATAATGGGTACACATACCCATATCTAGAATAATTATCTATGAAAGTGAGGAAATAGAAAGCCTTATGACATGCTTTTACATTCATGGGTCCACAAATATAAGAGTGAATAAACTCTAGAGGACTTGGCGCCCTTGAACCCTTACTAAAAAGCTTCACGGTCACCTTGCTAGCTAGATGTGACTCACATCTAGGCAACTTTACCTTAGTGGGTTGGTCTAAAAGACCTTCTTTAGCTAACCTACTCATCCTATCTTGGCCAATATGACCAAGTCTAGCATTTCACTTAATTGATTCTAAATCGGAATCAAAATGTGAGACAAAGACTAAATAAGAATTTTTATAACAATCATCCAAATCAAGAACAAGAAAATTGTTCTTTAAAGTAGCGTGGCCAAACACATTTCCACCATACAAAATATCCAAACCATCAGGACAAGAACTAAAACCAAAACCAGACTTCATTAAAGAAACTAAAGACTAAAGGCAAACTTGCACCCTAGATGCATAGAGAGCATCAAACAGGAGCAACTTATTCCATCCTCGCAACGTGTGCTGGTACGTTCCAACACCGAGAACGTTTTCTTCACTACCGTTTCCCAGCACGACAGATTATGAACCCACTGGGTAGCGGTGAAAGTCCACGAAGCCAGCTTTATCCCAAGCTATATGTTTGCTTGCTCATGTATCTACAATCCAATTAGGAAAAGAATTAGCAACTAATGCATGGGAACACACATATAATTCACTAGAATAAGTGAAGAAAGGTACCTTTTGTGGCTCAGGACAATCCCAAGCATAATGACCTTTCTTGCCACAATTATAGCACTTCACACAGGCTATATTTTTCTCTTCATTGCCTTTGGCCTTTTGCTTCTTCGCAAACCCAACCTTTGGCCTACCTTTCTGAGGGGGACGTGAACCTTTCTTAGCCTGCCCACCTCGATTGTTCTTATTGCATTTGGGCCTATTTCCCTTGACAACAAGAGCCACATTAGGAGTATTGATAATTTTTAGGCGTTCTTCCTTCATTTCAAGGTGGCTTTGGATCTCAACGAATGTCTTTAAATGATCAAAATGAGTCAAGACCACCTTCACATGATTCCAATGCTCAGGTTCATAAGGGAGAGCCCGAATTACATTCAGGACTTAGTACCCCTCATAAATTTCTTTATCAGCAGCCTTGAGATCATGAATTATGCCACTCATGACTCGTAAATGCTCAGCCATAGTACGACTGGAATGGAATCCATTTTGCACTGCATCCATTTTAGTTGCAAAGTGCGAAGCCTTGTTTTGGATGTTTGTCCAAAATGGATTTTGAGTTGGTCCCATATGTTCTTAGCCGTAGGACACATCTCAAATTCTCCAATCAGGTCGTTGTGCATGTAGTACAACATAGTAAAGCATGCTCTTTGATCCTTCTTGGACCAGTCTTGGTAGGCATGCAAGCTTTCTTGATACTACACAATAGCAGTATCAATTGCCTTGCCATCTTTGTCCTTGTCAGATGGTGAAAACTTGGCTACTGTCAAGTGTTCCAACATGTCTCTTTTGTTTAGAAGATACTGAATCTTCCATTTCCACATGTCATAGTTAGACACATCTAACTTTTGACTAGTGGACAATTCACTGATCATTGCGTCGTTACTTGCCATATCTACAAGTATGCATTAAAAGCTAGACATAAGGCACACATTTGTTAAGTAATTAAATTATTAAAAAATTTCGTCATTCACATCATATGATCGAAAATTTCGCCAAGTTCATAATCATCTCATATAACCATGAACTAGAAACTTAAATAATTTAATTACAATATTTCGATAAAAACTCATTCATATGTACCACAATTAAAATGTTAAACAAATTAACATTTATTTAAATATCACATAGATATTTTTTCAAACCATGTAAAAGTAATTTACATTATAATTATATACTTAAATTGTACATATATATGAAACTAATTCATATTGAGTCCTAGACCATTAACTTAACACCATATCATGTTATTTGAAATATAAAACAAATTTATATGTCAAATGAGTATGTGATAATAAATATTTTTACATTAAACGTATTAATGTTACAATACCAACTTCATGCATTCAAAATCAAAACTAATTTGAAACTATAATTCATATCAAGAATAAACAATATGCCTTAATTTATTTGAACTTGTACATATCAAATTAATTTACAAATGACTAACAAGCCCAAATAATAAAATGCCCAAATTTAAGAAATTTAACCAAGATAAAAAAAAATATTTGGCTAAAAAAGGGGCTCCTTAAAAACCCAGGAGCCCCTCCCTTTTATTTCGGCCTTAGCATATTCTGGAACCTCCTGGGTTCTTTCTTCATGACCCTCATTAGTCTTTCCCTCTTCATTCACAACCCTCAACCCTCTTTCTCACTCTAACCCGCCATGCCTCCCTCTCTGTCGGCCTCAGCGCACAATTGAGATTACCACCCCTACTTAGCCTCAGACCGGTGTCCTCTCCGACACCGGTCACCTTGGCTCGCTTGAAAAGCTGCCGGGAACCACCACCTAACCCATGTGATGAAATCGTCCCCATGTCGCCGCCTAAACTGAGCTCACAGCATCATAAACCAACCAAAAAACCACGCTAGAGAGTAGATTAGCCACCAGGCATTCAACTGATGCCTCCCACTCGCGAATGCGCCACCTTTGTGGCGGCGCGTGTCTGACACGTGTGGCTTGTCCGGTGTTTTTTGCTTGGTTTCGTGCTAGGAAAGAGTAGATCAGCGGGGTTTAAGGACAGTGGGAGGAGGAAAATACCACAGATGGTTTTCGTCGGCGGCGTGTGACTCACACGTGCCACCCCTTCTGAAGGTGCTAATGGGTTTCAGGTAAGATTCACCTTCCTTTTTTCCCTTTTTAATTTGTTTGGTCCATGGGGTGTGAAGGCAGTAGAGGGTTTGAGGGGGTTTATCACCAAAGGGGTCTTGGTTTTCTTTCAAATTATGCATATGAAAGCATTATAAGCCCCAGAACATGAATTTCAAGGGCGTTTTTATTTCAACTTAATATCATAATAGCATAATCTCTTGATTGATTCAATTCACACAGAAACTAATTAGAATTTTCTAGCATAGTCATTTGAGGCATTTTAATTCTAGCAGATTCACATAGAGCAACATTAATGAAATTTAGCATACTAGCATAGACAAATTTGAAATCGATTTATGCATAACATTATATCCATTAATCACACAGATTATCACTTCATTTAGCAGATTAACATAAGTACACATAAACCAAGATTCATCTCATTTTATTATATAGATCAGGGTTAGCATCAAATCGACTTAGCTCTGATACCATTGTTGGTAAACTTAGAATTACCTTGATGTGGAAGCTTGCGTGGATCACACGCTTGTTTGATTGCTACCCATGAACTAGTGGCTACTAGAGTCACCGTGTGCTCACGCTCTAAAACCCGAACCTTCGTAGATGGTTAGGTTATGTGAAGAAGAGGGCAGATAGTGGATTAGATTTAGGGAATACTTCTTGCTTTCTGCTATCTATCATTCCTTGATCCACACCTCCTTTTATAGTGGCACATAGCCTCAAACAAAATTAAGGAATTTAATGACTGATTATTATTGATTAATACAGAATTAATCTCTTTTATAATAGCTGAATCAATTCTGAGATTTATGAGCCATTATTGTGATCATTACTAGTCAACAATTCACAATGATTTTCCTTCATTAGTGTGATTTGTAAAGTCGAACATTTTGTAGCACTAGTATATTGCTTTATGCAATTAATCATTAGTCATATTCCTCACGGAGATTCGTTTTTACAAATAAAATATAATTATTTGTGATAGTAAAATTTTGAAACAAATTTGTTTGGCATATGATTATGTGCATATTTCATCATTGATCTCTAAGTAAGTTATTGTCGTGGATAATTTTTTGGATTGAGTTGTATGGATAACTGTAAACTCAATTATAGAATGAAATATGATATAATGAATTACACAAGAAATTATATTAGGTTTGTGGATAAACATTTCAGTTGAAATATTGTCGGGTGTGCACTTCTAAGGAGAATTTTGATGTTTACAAAGGTGGGTGATAATTCATTGAAGGGTTATTAGTCAGTTCAAAATAAAAAGTCACTCTAAAATGAGTTATTAGTTACCTTAGAACCTTTAAAAAAGCATCAGTAAATGAGTAACTCCGTAATGAGTTATTATTTATTTTATAGCCTTTAAAAAGTCACTTATACAAATTATTAGTCGACTAAGAAAAAAGTTACTCTACAAGGAGTTATTAGTAATCTTAAAACCTTTAAAAAGTCACCTATAAATTATTTGTCACCTAAAAATAGTCACTCTACAGTGAATTATTAGTTATTTTAGAACTTTAAAAATTCATATATAAATTATTAGTCACCTAAAAAAAGTCATTCCGCAATAAGTTATTAGGTATCTTAAAGCTCTAAAAATTTTTCCTATAAATGAGTTTAGCCCCCCCCCCCCAAGCGAGCCTATCTCATTTTACCTACATGTATTATAATTGTTATCCTTGTGTAAGATAAATAATCAACTTTGCATGATTATTAGTCATCTCCTCGTAACTTTAACTTATTGTAATTATAATCACTCCTTACGATTAGGATAGTCACACCATTTTGATTGCAACTATCTATTCCTACAAATATCTAACGATTTTAGTTGCTATGATCACAACTTACTAGCATATCATAAGCACTCTATAGATTTGATCCCAGTGTTAGCATTAATCATCACCTTTCAATAAAATTTCATAATGTAAGTAGTCATCTATCATCAATTACATAGTGACTCCTCTTGATTGTATGAGTCACCAGTTACTAACCTCGAGTATTCGATTATAGTACTAACATTAGTCACCCTCTTAGTAAAATTTCATGGTGTAAATAGTCACCCATCGTCAATTATTTTAGTCACTCGTCTTGAATATAAAAGAGTCCTAAGTTACTAATCACAAGTATTTGATGCTTGTTATGTTAGTAGTCATCCTCCGTTACCTATAGTAGTCAATTCTTATTACTAGACACCCATTAGTGTAGTCACCCATTTCAATTACACTTGCCATTGGTTTATAATAAGCCATCCATGCTTGTGAAGTTAATCGTCATCCATGCTAATTGTAAAGGTCAATTATCATTTGTATAGTGAGCACCCGCCCATGTTTATATATAGTGTAGATGGACATGTACTCACCTTCTAAAAACTATGTTAGTCATAAGTAAATAACTAATATAGTGGTCCTTCTTCGAGGTAGTCTGATGAAGAGTGTTTGACTTTTCCATGAAAGAGATCAAGATTCAAATTTTCATAAGTTTTGTGCATATGTTTTGCTTAGTTTCTCGGACCTCATGCCTCTTGTTTTCAATGTCACTACTTGCTAATTAATTTGGTCATTGCTTACTAAATCCAATGATCACCCCTTTTCAAAGGACTTGAAAACTTCTCTAATGGCCAACCCTTGATGATCATTATGGTCACCTAATATAGCAATAATAGTAACACTGTATAGGAATAATTGGTCAATGAAATATAAAATTTACCTGTTAAACCACAAAGAAAAATAGGAAAAAACGAATTCACAATATCCGCCCTCAATATGTTCTTGACGACAATATAAAAATAACAAAATAAATAACCCAGGATTCTTGAATACAATACAATGAATCTGTATGAATCAACTGCACTTATTCCTGAAGTATGTATCTCTTTAATTGTCGTTGCTTTCTCTTTGGTTATCTTTCACTCTGATCGAAGGTAATAACCTAAATCGCCATGCAGTCATGCAACATAGGGTGATTATAAGCTAAGACATGATCAACAACTTCATATTTCTTATGTGAGTTTAACTTTGTTTGCATTTACACCTTCATTAAACCCAGCACAAGAGCACACAAAATACTTTTCGGTTACCTTCCTGTCTTCACTCATTGTTCTTCTTTGTGTTGATCTCCTCATACTAAATTCAACAACACATGAGTGTTGATGATATAAATCAAATATATTGTCAATTGTGTCTCTAGTATAGCCAACCAAAGATCCCGACAACTCATCATCTGACTCATGTCGTTCAATCGCTACGGATCCTCCATTTGTATTTTGTAATCTGTAGAACATAAAACTGATGATAATTATCCACGCAAGCAAAACATATATGCTCGGACATCCAAAACATAATTAGTACTATGTGGCAGACATAATTAGTCATACAAAGGTATTTTTGTCACCAAAGGATCTTAAAATTATATTAGTTGCACATAATTAACTTTAAAAGTCATGACTATTAATTACCGGATAATTAGGACTATTCGTGATCACAGTAATCCATGGAAAACCTAATTAGTAATCTATACTCCTTTCAACCAAAAAAATGAGTTATGTTTTAAAATTAGTGACTCATCAGTTATTTTATTGGTCACCCATAATTATGGTCGCTTTTACTCGACTTTGAAAATAAAATTGGTACTACATGCACAACAACGATAGTCACACATTACTATATTATTAGTCATCCATCACAATAATGTATGATTATTTAACATAGTAACATATGACTAATTTTCACTATTTTTATGATTGAATATACGATTCTTATGACTAATTGCGATTTCGAGAGACGACTAGGTATGGATTTGAAATTAAATGACACATCACTATTAGCGTATTATGTGGGTGACTATTTCTAACCATTTTTACAACTAAATATACTATTTATGATTGAAGATTTTTGAAATATCATTAGTTAAACACCAGTAATATAACTTGTCATGATTGAAAATTAAAGACTAATTAGGATTTTATTACTCATCCATACATAATTAGTTACCCATACATCAAAAATTCATTGGTCAACGATTCAAATGGTATTGGTCACCCATACAATTGGTAATTGGTCGTGCAAAATATATGTAGTCATGCTCTACTAATTACGGTTTTCCATATAGTCACATCTAAACATATTCAATACAAAAATACGATTCATCCTCTACCAAAAGTGAAGGCCTTGAAAAAAAAAAAAAAACCCCCCTTCCATTGATATAAACGGTCCCTGTGTTTCCATCACTTTTTGTTGGATTCGCATTGCTTCATCTATTACCCATATCCATCTACAACATAAATGTGCACCCAAAATTCGAGAATGAAGAAATTCATCAACCAAAGTCAAAACTCTAAAAAAAAAAACGATGATGGCAATTTAACAACTTCAATGAAGAAATTCAAAATTGAGGACATCGTAGGACTCTTTCCACGTACCTTGATTGACAAAATGACGACGAGCAAATAGTAGGGAAAGGCTCATTTCGGTGATTGATGAAGGGGCAGCATGACAGGAGAAAGTAAGAAACAAGAGAAGAGAGTGAATCAATGATGTTTGTTAATTCCACAGACGGTGGTGACAATGAGAGGGAGATGAGCGGACGACGAAAGGGTGAAGAACATTGCATGTTATGAACGGAGCAAAAAATGACGAGAGATAGACTGTTTTAGGGTTTTATACACGTGTGTAATGCACACGCGGACGACGAGAGTGGATATCTAATTGCAGTTGATGATGTAGCTAATGCATCTCGCGGTATGTTATCATGAGACAGTGTCACGTAAAACTTACTGTAATTATATAAAGTCTTTCTAAACAAACTGATATAATGAATAACCATTATTGTTAAGAAGGTTAAAATAAAGAAAAATAAAAAAATAAAAAAATAATATTTAGCTCGAACGAGCGACTCCGGTTATGGGTCGGGTTTGACCTACTAATGTGAGGGTTTTTTTGGGTTTAGTTATTTTTGAATTCTGGTCGAGAAATCGTGTTCAAAATCTAAAATTTTCAGTTAGGTTCAAATCAGATTTTCAGATCGTATCAGCTTTTGTCAAGTCTATATCACTGTAACCATGTAATAGCATTCCAAGGGGACAATGAACTTGGTATACCTTGTCCTTGATTGGCACACGATGGCCTATCTTTGTCCAAGCCTTATTACACAATCAATTCGTGTCATTATTGTTTCATAGACCAATCAATTATTGAAAAGAGATTTACCTAGCTGGCAACCTAAGGTAGGGAAGTTTCAGATAATTCTTTCCAAGTAATACCTAAATCCTCCATCCAATAATTGGATTTTGGAAGCCTTGCATAGGTGAGGAAACCATAAAAAGAGAAAAATTACACTGCAAGTTTCCCTAAAATTTTTAATCTGGTCTAATATAAAGTTTTAAGATTAACTCGCCACTAAATATGCATGAAAGAAAAGTTTATCATCAAGTAAATATGTCTTTTAATTTTAGATTTTTCCACCGGGGGGATTTTAATGCAACTTATCTAGGGAGAGGAAGAGTTTTTTTTTTTAAAAAAAAAAATTCAATACAGACCACATATACTATCATTTTAAAAAGATAATTTTAGCACCTTTTAAATTTCTTCACATTATACTTGAGAATTAACATATTGATCTTCAACAATTATATTACATATCTATCATATCACTTCATCGCATCCACAAAAAAATATTATCAAAGGGGCATGCAAATTGCTGAAAATTAGTACATAGTTATTCTAAATTCCACCCACTCATTTTACTACTCCCAGTATCTTCTTTACTGTAAAAATCTTTCCTTGTTTGGCTTAGCTTCTGTTTAGGAAAAAAATTCTATGACTAAAACAAGCAAGACCTAATCAACTTCTATAAAGATGCCAACAACATAACAAGTCTAATTCAGAGTATTATTCTTCTTAAAAATTGAAGTTTTTTTTTTGGGATATTATTATCCGCCTTAGAATTTCCTTAACATTTAGGTTCCGTTTGGACCTAAGAAAGTTTGGTGGAAAGAATTTTTTTTAGGAAAGTTACTTTTTTTCTTGTGTTTGGTTTAAAGAAAATCACAAAGGAAAAAAAATATGGAGGAAAGTTAGATGGAAAAATTATTAGAAACAAATGATAAAATTTTTCTCATAAAATTGTGAGGAAAGTTTGAGGAAAGTTCCTAACCTCCTCTAACCTTGCATTGCTTAAATGATATCAACATGATTCAAGTAGTTCATCAACATTCAAATTTTTCATCTAAATTCTTATATTTTTTCCTCATTCCAAACAAGAGAAAAAAACTCATTTTCTCTCTACTTTTTTTTCCTTCATATTTTTTTTCCTTCAACTTTTCTTTCTACCAAATTTTCTAAGCAACAAACAGACCTTTACAGTTCAAAACTCAACTTAAAAATATCTGAAAATTAAAATCGGTTAAATGATGTTAGGATGACTGTATTGTCAAAATTTATCATTAATCATATGAAAAACAAAAAAATTATATATGTTTGGTTCATAGGATAAATAGTTGGCAAGGAACCAAATATGTTTGGTCCTTTTGGTAGTGTTTTAGGACTAGGATTAGCCCATCTCTCTACACATGCCAATTTGGTCCAAGGATAAGAGCGTAAGGTATACATCAAATTAGTTGGAGCCTTGGGGGAGAGGGGGGTATATATCAAATTAGTTGGGAGAGATTGAGAGGGGTAGTTGGACATAAGAAAACTACAATTCTCGATGCAACAAATTAAGCTACAAAATTCCATGCCACATGTATACAACTTGCTCAATTGTCATATTAGTGCATGTGGAATTTGGAGTCACACATAGGATTTAGGGGAACTAAAGTTATCATAGAAGATTACGGAGGAAGGGAACTGGAAATAGGTAGAGGATGCAAATATAATGTGGGAAGCAATGGTATAATGTATTTGGAGATTGGTTAGGAAAGCCTTAGGTACATCTAGGAAGGTGATAGTAAAACAAAAGGAGCCTGGTGATGGAATAAGGAAGTAAAGGAGAAAGTCAAGGAAAAAAGAGAAGCGTATACTGCTTTCATTAATAGTGAAACGAACAAAGAGAAAGAAGTTAGTAGAGTTAGACATAATTCTGCAAAAAAGGTAGCCAAGAAAGCCGGTACTGTAGCTAAGAGCAGAGCATATGATAGGTTATATCAGAAACTTGAGGTTAAGGAAGGTGAGAATGAGGTTTTTAAGCTATCAAGGACTAGGGAAGGAAGAACTAGACATTTAGGTGACGTGGGGTGCATCAAAGATGAAAATAGTAAGGTCCTAGTTGAGGAGGCAGAAATCAAGGAATGATGGCAAATATATTTTTTTGAGCTCTTCAACGGTGAAAGTGTTGGACGATTACTAGAGAAGAGAACAATGGACTAGTAAGAGGCAACAAAACCCTCGATTTTGCGAACCTATCGGCAATGATGAGATTAAAGAGGCCTTCAAGAAGATGTCCCACGGAAAGGTCGAGGGATTAGACCAAATACTGTGGAAGTGTGAAAGTCTTTGGGTGAAGAGGGGATTAAAGTGGCTAGCAGAGCTTTTCAATATTATTTTTAGGACTACTAAGATGCCTAGAGAATCGAGGTTTAGTACAGTCATCCCACTATACAAGACCAAATGTAATAGTCAGGAGTGCAATAACTACGGAGGTATAAAGTTGCTCAGCCACACTATGAAATTATGGGAAATGGTGATTGAGAGAAGATTGCAAAAAGATATTTCAATATCAGAGAACCAGTTTGATTTTGCACCAGACAAATCGATTACAGAGGCAATTTACCTCCTCAGAAGGCTCATGGAATTATACAGGAATAGGAAGGAAGACCTTTACATGGCGTTCATAGACCTCGAGAAAGCTTATGATAATGTGACATGTGAAGTGTTATGGAGATGCTTGGGAAGGAAATAAGTGTAGCTTGCATATATTCGAGTTATTAAGCATATGTATAAGGGAGGTAGACAGGTGTTAGGACATCAAGAGAGATCACCAATGATTTTTTTTGTTGATATTGACCTTCATCAGGGTTCCACTTTAAGCCATTCTCTTTACACTTTAGTTGTGGATGTACTCAATAGAGGGATTCAAGATGAATTGTCATAGTGTATGTTATTTACGGATAAAACTATTCTTACGGATGTGAACAAAGATGGAGTTAACAGTAGGTTGGAACAATAGAGGCATACACTTGACTTTAGTGGTTTTAGATTAAGCAGGTTGAAAACTGAGTATTTAAAGTGTGGTTTTAGTGAAAGAGAGGAGGAAGGAGGAGAAGTTGCCATTGATGGGGTGGCGATACCAAAAGTCGAAAAGTTTAAATATATGCGCTCGATCATTCAGCAGAATGTGGATATTGATGAGGACATTAGCCAAACCAAGTTCAACGGTTAATGGTAGCAAAGATGAGGATGATTAGATGGATGTGCGACTATATGAGGATGGAGAGAATTAGGAATGAGGTGATTAGAAACAAAGTTGAAGTGACTCCTTTAGAAGATAGGATGAAAGAGACTAAACTCTGATGGTTTGGTTATGTGAAGAGGAGTGTGAATGCTCATGTGAGGAGATGTAAGAGGATTAACATCCTTGAAGATAGAAGAGGTAGGGGACGATCAAAGAAGAGTTATAACGAGGTGATTAGATAGGACTTAAAAATTTTAGGGTTGGCGAAGGACATGAATCAGGAAAGGAATATGCGGCGGGATAAGATTAAGGTCTTGGATCATAAACAACTAGCTTCATAACTGCCCTTTGTTTACCATATGGTAGGGAATATTGTTGTGTGATACTGAAAATTTTCCTATTTTTCGTATGTTGTTGTTTATATGTAGGTAGTACCTTCACCTAGAAAGAGTAAATATTAGCTTACCTCTGGTTTTTAAGGTATCATACTTTCCTCTATTACATTGTACTTATATTTTACATAGTTATTAACACATGTCTGTTAGTATTTTTAGTTTATTTCCTACTACTTATCTTTAGTTTCATCTTAAAAATATTTTCACAAATTCCTTTTTTTGTGAGTCTCTTGGAATCAACCCCTCTATGGACAGAGATGTCTATAAAGGTAAGACTACTTACATTTGGAACTCTCCATACCATGCAAAAGCGGGATTGACACTTAGAAGTTATGTTGTTGTGTACATAGAATTTAGGAGAACATTGTGTCCAAATGTTATAATGTTTAGGGGGAAAAAGTTACAATGTTTTGCATGCATTGCCACATTTAATATGTTGGTTTTATATTTCCAGTTTTGACTTCATAATTAATATAGACTTTGTTGCAATACAGGGAATAAGTTTTCAAATATACTACGTTCGACGCTTATCTTTTTACTTTTTACTCTAACTTAAATATGAAACTAATTTGTTACCTCTTACAAATTGTTTTTTTAATCAATACACAATTGGTAATTTTTTTTAAAACAAAGTTGCTATGATTTATGAGAGTTGAGTTTTTTTTTGTAGTTGATATAATTGGAAAAATGCATATAAGCTAGTATAATTACAAATACGAAAGGCTCATGAGTCATGACGACGACTCTGTGTTACCTCCTATCATTCATTTCCTTATAAGGCCTCCCAAAATGAATAATATCTTAAATATGTTATGTCACTTCCGTTTGAATTAACCATATGTATTTATGCATCTTATATTTTTGGATAAACATAAATAAAAACAACTTTTTATACGTTTTAAAAAAAAAAAATTAGAACTCAAACATAAAAATATCTAATCATTAATCAAGTCTAGGAATCAATTCACCAGCAGCATGTGTACTGTCCTTACATTGATATTTCAATAATTTGATTTATGGATCAAAAAACTTATGAATATATGTTGTTTAGGAGCATTTCCTATTAAAAATTGATACACACACACACACACACACACACACACACACACACACACATATATATATGTATGTATCCTTACTTTATGCAATAATTTAATATGAGAACTACTAATATTTAAACTTTAAACTTGATACCTTTCACTTATAAACCCTCTGATATCATAGTAAGTGTTGTTCACCTACCTATTGAACTATTTATTCTTATAAATGTCTGTATGGTAACACTGCTTATATTTGGATGAGGAGCCTCCTATAATCTTGCAAAAGCGGAACTTATATTGAAAGAAGTTATTATTTAGCTATTCACCTACCTAATAATTAAATATTCAAAAAGAAATTTATTGTATATTACCGCAGCGTGTTGTCTCACATCATTCATGCAAATATCATTTAAACATAAAGTGTGAATGGTAAAATTTACAAATAATCCTTCATATCTTGCATGTTAACATTAAGGGGTTGAAATTCAATCAAAACCTTTGTTCTTTTCTTCAAACCCACTGCAACCTTTTTGTTTTTTACAAAGGTAAATTGGACCACTTATTGGGCCTTCTATCTAAAAAAATGACACAGTAAGCTTACTGGCCGTAGGGAAAGGGGGAAATTTGCTACAAAGGCCCAAGGCCCAACACTATTATCACCTTTGCCTCCCAATAATTGACAAGCACAGGCTCCCCCTAGATTCCAACCAAGGTAGAATGGATGGCAAGAAGCAGGTGATATCAATTGAGCTAAGGGTTTTTGGTAACACACTGCAACCTATATCAACACACTTTACAAACTTCAATAAAAAATACCAAGTTCAATTCACTTCAACCAACTTCAATCCACTTCCTATTACTTTACCAAACTTCTACCCATCATACAAAAAAAAAATAAAATTCAACGCATTTGAATCAACTTCAATCCACTTCGACCAATTTCAATAAAAAAATACCCACTTCTATCAATCTCAATCAACTTCACCCATTTACCAACCTATATTTCCAACGAAAAAAAGGGCCCTTAATTACTAGGTCAAGAAACCATGCATTCCCCCCCCCCCCCCCAAAATCCTTATAAATGGGACAAATTTATGGTGAGTGATGCAATAAACAGTGGATTAAGGGTCTGCTTTTTTTGTAGGTAAATTAAGGTGGGTAAAAAAGTAAAGTAGGTTGAAGTAAGTTGACGTGGGTTGAAGTATATTGAAGTGGGTTAATGTAGGTTGAAATGAGTTGAATTTTTTTTATGTGATAAATTGAACTCCGTTAAAAGAGTTGAAGTAGGTTAAAGTAGATTAAAGTGAATTGAAGTGAGTTGAGATTAATATATTATAATTGACCCACGAAAAAAAGAGGGCTAAGACGTTCTCTATTGTTGTATTCACAGTCCACATGTCCATGCAAATGCAATGTAAGTAGCCCCCAGCATCGGAACCCCGCCCCATATAATCAGTCACAGTCGGACATCAGCTCACATGGATCTCTCTCTCTCTCTCTCTCTCTTCACGGATTCCTCCTCATCCGGATAATTCCATTGCATTAGATTTAGCAATTCCTATCTAATTTCTTCTTTTTTTAAAAAATTTTCCAACAAAATTTTTGCTAAGTTAGTTCCTTTTGGGGGGGGGGGGCGGCAAATGCCAAATCAGCTGTTCTGACCACATGGGTTCGTGGGAATTCTGCAATATTCTTTGATTTAAACAATCCAATCTTCCATTCTGCTATTCACAATAGAAATAATTCCCTCCTTAAATTTCTCTAGACTGTCATTTCTTTTTGTGCTCTGTCAAATCAAAGACAAATATATCTTCTGGGTTCTGCAAAAGTTGTTCTTGCATTGATATTAGATTGGAATGAGCTGTTCTCTCGCAGAGTTTTGATATTGTTGTTTATTGACGCTGGTTCCAAGTGGGCTTTCTCTTAAACTACGAAGGGCAATAATTTTGGGTGTTTTTTTGGCAACCCAGTTTGGTTGGTTGATTTGTGTCATCTGGATTTCACCTATTTTTCTGAAATTTTCTCTAGTTTGCTCTAAAAGATTTGGATTTTAGGTGGAGAAAAAGGAAAAACCAGAAAATAAATTTCTGATTTTTGGGTGTCAAGCAGATTCTAGGACCTACATTTGGTAATGAACATTTGGTAGTGGGTTGATTGTGCTGTTTGCTAGTCTGGGGTTGTTCTGGGGTTGCAATTATTTGGGGGAGTGCCCTTGATTTGGAAGGTGGTCACGTAGTGTAGTGTCAAATTCAGTGGGCAGGCAAAGGAAGGAGGGTAGATTAGGTTTTAAATTTTGGTGGTTTGAGGTTAAAATATGGTGTTTTAGATTATTTTTAATATGCATTATGTTAAGCAGAACAATTCAGAAGAAGCTAAATTTGGGTCATCCCAGATAGTTGCATTGGGTTTCATATTCATGTGTTGTCCCCCACTTCTGAGTTTCTGAATTACTGAACTTACTGGTTTCCAGGTTTTAGGAGGTGGGATTTGGACTTTACAGAACCCAAAAGGTATGGCATAAACCCAGGAAAAAGAGGAAAATGAATATAAGAGAAATAAGGGGTATTTGAGTGCCTCTAGAAGTGTGTTCATTCTTACATAAAAGGAAGATATTCTTCAAAACTCCTTTTGGCCATGGCTTCAAATTTATTGCATTCATTGGCAGATGACAATCCAGATTTGCAGAAGCAAATAGGATGCATGACTGGAATTTTCCAAGTTTTTGATCGCCAACACTTACTCTTGGGGAACCGCCCGAACCAGAGGAGGCTTGTTCCTCCCCCTTCAGGTAGTAAGCTCTGATCCTTTAGAATGGTGCTAAAACCTCGTTAAATGTATGACTTGACATTGATTTGTTGTTTAAAAATCTTCCTCACAAACCCTTCATCAACTATATATTGATGTTTTTATTTCAGTTGACATTTTATGTGGATGAATATTTGCTATAGGAAATTTGAAATCTCTCATTTTCTACCCATCCAACTGATGCTCTGAGTATTAGCTATTAACTCTATGGATATATTTACTTCCCATCCTGTGAACATAACCCCCCCGCCCCCCAAAAAAAAGGGCCAAAAAAAAAGGTTCAGGGTTAAACCTTGTACTAATGCCTAAGTAACTCTTTCCATAGGTAACTCAAAGTTCAGCAATGGGAGCCTGGAATCTGATTCTAATTCATACAATGGCAAGGCTATGGTAAATGATTTCAACTTGGCAATTATTCTATTGCATTTCTTTAGGTTCATTTCATCTTTGTGCAATATTGCCTATCCAGTCAGCTGGAGTGTGAATTTTGAAGTTGAGGAGGGAAACATCAGTTTTAATGTCATGTAGGCCACTTGGAGAAATCATGTATTCATGTGTGATGTCCACATGCAACTTATCTGTTTATGAACCCTGGTACGAGTTCATGCTTAGTGCAATGAGCCTTCTATTGATAATCGCATCGTCCAATGTCTCAGAAATTGGTTTTTGCAAAATTAGATTAGCTATGGTGCTGTGGAATTGGCGCTTTGCAGCTTGCTTGCTCATCCAGGCTATTCCACTTTTTACGGCTTCGAAAAATGTCATCTTTTAGATCTTTCTATTCATTCCTGCATATCATTTGATTTTATTCGTGGGTACTCGCCTCCTTTTTGTAGCATCATTGAACATATACAGCTTTCCTTGCAGGACAGTATTTCAAACAGATGTAAAAATGAGACACAACGGCCATCTACAGAGTCATCAAGACCTTCTTTCACCTCTTCTTCACGTTCTTTGTCATTTTCCTCTCTAGATGGTGGCAGAACAGGCCAACCGGAGACTTCTACCATGGACCACGTAATTTTTCTTGGGACCTCTTGGTCCTCTTCAAGGGATCCCGTCATAAGCCAGACAAGTGCCAGCCCCAGGATGGGAAGGCTCACTGTTGATCTCCGTGATGTGATCATGGATTCAATGTACAGAGAATCTCAGGGACTATCAGTTAAAACAAAGATAAAAGAGGATGGTTCTCATCATAGTTTTAAACATGAGGACTCTCCAAGGCCTTTGCAGTTGTCAAAAGCAGTGAATGGGTTGGGAGGACTTGGGATGCCAGGGAAACAAGATGCGCCAACCGACATCAAGGAGTCTCTAAGAATTCTTGTTAAATGCCATGGTGCTCCATGGTATTATAATGAAGAGGAAATTCCCATATCATCAAATGAATCGAAGGATGGATCTCACTTTTCCATGCCGAGGGATTCGCCTAGGTTCTCTTATGATGGTGAAGAGATAATCGATAAGGTTAAAGATCTGCCAAGACTTTCATTACATAGCAGAGAAAGTTCAGCAAGGAGCTCCATTGTTGATGCCAAATTCAGTCATTTGTCAGAAAACAAGCAAAGGGCTGGTGACTATTCTGATGAAAGAGTTGGAGATCTAGTACAGCTGTCAAGTGACCAACCACGGCCTTCTAGCGTTGTGGCTAAACTCATGGGACTGGATATGTTTCCTGCTACGAGACCATCCAGTGAGATTCCCATTGAAGACCATGATCCGTATATGGTACCTTTAAGAGTGCCTGATGTAGGTAAACCTGTTTGGGTTCCACAGTCCCCTAGAAGATCTAGAAACAAGCCAACTTCACCTCAGTGCAAGAGTACTGATCAAGTCATGAAACCAACAGCCAGTTCCAGGTTTCCCACTGAACCAGCACCATGGAAGCATTTGGAAAGTTGTCATAGTTCTCCAAAGCAAGCTTCAAGCCAGGTAAAACGCTTAGCTGGTAGTTTGAACACTTTTCCTTGTGTTTATGGAAAAGTTCATTAGCAGATTGAAAGATGATGAATTCAAAAAATCTCAAAAAGATCTTAGAACTCTGAAACAGATATTGGAATCAATGCAGGCGAAGAGACTTTTGGAGGATGTAAAAGAGCGATCTTTGAGCTTAAAAAATATGAGAGATGATGATCAAAGATTTGTTTCTGACAGGAATGCGAGGATGAAATCCAATTATTCACGAACCAGTCGGGCAATTGGCTCCAACCTGAGGCGAAGCCACAGCTCTTCAGGATTGGAATCCTCAATCGTTATTATGAAGCCTGCTAAACTCGTTCGGAAATCTGGTATTCCTTCTTCATCCATCATTCCAGTTGATGGTTTTCCTGGTCTTCAAAGGCCCCAAAGCATTGAATTTTCATCGCATCGAAAGAATTCAGCAATCAGTAAAATGACCAAGGATCAGCCTGTTATAGATGGCTGCAGAGATCAAACTAGTATTTCTGCTGATAGAAGAACAAATAACAGAAATTTGAGGGCGGCTCAAACCTCTTCGAGGCTCCCACAAGTAAGCAAGGATAATAACACAAATTTATTAAAGAACTCAGGTTCTATAAGCCCTAGATTACAACAGAAGAAGCTCGATTTTGATAACAGATGCCACGCACCAAAGCCCCCTTCTGATTCAAATAAAACAAAACGGCAACTCAACTGGCAGTCAACTGATTGTGGTTCCCCAGCTGGGAGACGCAGCTCAAATACTTGTAGTGTGAGGCAGAATGATGAGCAGGTGAATGAAAAAAGCAACTGCCAAGAAGTCAGTACCTCTATGCAGCCTGCCACACATTTGGCATTGAAGCTCACGGTAGATGTAGAAGGTGCCAGCAATGGGCAGTCTGTAGAGACGGCCAGCAGTCAAAGCCCATCCTTGGAGGCTTTAGAGTGCCTGTTGTCCGGAGAAACAAAGAATGTAAGTTTTCCTTTGGTTTCTCAAGATCCTTGTACTGCGTGAAACATTTGGCCGAAGTACTTAGCTACATAATTTCTCAGGATTTGAACTTGACGTTGGGCGAAGAGGTTGCAGTGGGAGATCTTTCTATTGGCCCTGAACAAACAAGCCCTGTCTCTGTGCTTGACTCTTCTGCATATATGGAAGAGTCTCCGTCTCCTGCGAAACAAACTTCCATTGCCCGAAAAGGTGAAGTTTCTTGCTCCAGATAAAATTTGTTAGAGTTTGCCTTCATACAAATGGCAAAAGTGTTGTTTTAGGTTGTCCGTTGTTTGCATCTATTAGCCTACGAAGAAGTTTGGTGGCAATTTTCCTTTGCTAGATCTAACCTGTTGGTGGGTTGCGAGTCCCATGTTTGCTTTTCTAGAAGGATGAAAGGGTTGAGTTCTTCCATTTAGAAGAATGGTTGATGGGAAATAACTGTGAGCATGTTCATATATAGTGGCAAATGTTACTATTGAGGGCATTTTTTGTTGTATTTGGCAGCTGTGCTGACCTTTTCTGAAGTTCAGAAATTCACTGCTGAGATAAGAGCAGCTCTCTATGCTTGCCCTCGAACTTGTTTGAAAATTTTCTTGCCGATAGGAGTTAGGAGGGACTTGATAATTGGTTTGTTAGAATTTTCAAATGAATGATGATCTATCAGTAATTTACTGATTTCCTCGATATGAATACTTACGGTGCAGGCAATGCAACTACTGAATGTTTAAAAAATCCTCAAGATCTGTGGAAGACCTTTGATGGTCTCTCTACCAATAATACAGTTCTTGAGCTTCCTTCTAAGATCAGTCGCAAGAAGTTACAGAGCATCGACAATTTGGTGCAGAAGCTTAGGCGCTTGAACTCAACTCACGATGAATCCCAGACAGACCATATTGCATCTCTGTGTCACAGCACAAATTCAAATGACCGATACATATCTGAGATACTGGTCACTTCAGGTCTCCTACTCAGAGACCTCGCTTCTGGGTTGACCGCCTTTCAGCTCCACCCGTCTGGGCACCCTATCAACCCAGAACTATATTTCGTGTTAGAACAGACTAAAGCAAGCTTGCTTGCCAAAGGGGAGACTAATAGAGATGGGATGACAAGTACAATGTCCAACCCTGAAAAACTTCATAGGAAGCTAGTCTTTGATGTTGTTAATGAAATTTTTGCTGGAAAGCTAAACTTGGTTGGCCCACCACCCGAGCCCTCGTTCAAGCCCGACAAACTTGCTAAAAAGACCCTTAGTGTTCAGCTGCTTCTAAAGGAGTTGTGTATAGGGGTAAAGCTTCTTCAAGCCAAAAAGCAGGATTTTAGCTTAGAGGGAGAGGACGACGGGTTGAAGAACATCTTAAGGGAGGATGTAATGCACAGATCAGATAAATGGATGGACTTTCAAAGTGACTTATCTGGGATAGTTTTGGATGTAGAGCGATCCATTTTTAAAGAGTTGGTCAATGAGATGGTTATGAGTGAGGCAGTTGCCCTTCGAGGCAGGCGACCCAGGCGACAAAGGCAGCTTTTCTCCAACTAAGAACTGTGTAATCATCCTCCTCCGTCTTTTTCGTTTTAGTTTTTTGGTGGTTTCTTACCTTTTAATGTGTTTCAAGATGTTCTGATCTTTGCTGGTTTTGTCATGCTGCTGCTCTGATGAGTAGTAAATTTTTGGTACATGTGATCTATTCAATGTATATCATTTCATTGAGTGCACAAACCGTATTAGCAGGTGGAAAATGTAGCTCTTATGCTAAGGCTACTAGAATTTTTTACCTTACCTTGTGAATCTAGTTTAAATATTTAGCACTTTAGACCCAAAAAAAAAGTCCTAAATTTTCAGAAAATTAAAGGCTCTGGTTATGGCCTGTGTACTTCTTTAGCAGGGAAGGATGTTTTAGATGTATGAAGTCTTGTCCGGATTTGGGGAAATCCATATGTAATAAGCCTTTTTAGTTTCTACTTACGAGAGTAATGCTGCTTACATATGGATTTTACCAAATCCTACTTAAATGCAATCCCTTTTTTTCTTCCTTGAATTTTGGCTGTTTGCATGTAACACTAATGTAATGTTTGGTTAGATGCAATCAACCTTATAATGCAAATAAGTTTGTAATTGTGTTTTCATTACTTTGTTTAGTTATATGATTGTACTATAATAAAAGAACTTTCTTGTAATTATAATTACTACAAACTAAGTAATCTTGATTAAATTGCAAAGTTAATTACATTGCATTACTATTACATTACATCCAACCAAACATTTCATAAGTTTGCTTATTACTTGGCATTTCATTTCCTGAACCTTTCTTAAAGCCAATCCTGGATTACAAATGTTTTTTCATAGCCCCCCCCCCCCAAAAGTCAACTAAGACATGACAATCCAGGAAAAGGGGATTACATATTATTCATAATATGAAATTTGGTCCAAATTTATTTATTGTCTGGTATGAAAGTCACACAAAGAATTTCTTTATGAAAATACAACTTTTAAAACAGTAAAATAGGTGTCGAGTGTCGATTACTTTACTATAAAGTTAAATGAGCGAGCTACTAAGGGAGTAAATATAACTTAAGATTAAAGGATGAAATAGAAATTTAAAAAAAAAAAAGTTAAGTAGGGATAAGAATCATTTAGCGAGGATGAAATCGTGAAAAGATGACTTTTCTTTTTAATTGTTCAAAGTTTGAACAGGTAAACCGTCGAAGTAGACAAGATTATTGATTCAAAGCAACCAGCGCCTCCGTAGCATAGTGGTAGTGCGTTCGCTTCGTAAGCGAAAGGTCGCGAGTTCGATCCTCGCCGGGGGCTTTTACGTTTCACTTTATTTCTTATATTTTTATTTTAGTGAATTTCATTTCCTGCTCAGAGCAGGTAGTGGGAAAGTACAGTTATATCCCTAAAGATCTGGAGAGAAAAAAAAGGAACATGGGGTAGTGATGGACAATTTGCGATTAACAGGATCCAATAATGGTAATCACTCTCAAAAAATCATTATAATTGAGATGCTTTGATTAAAGTAAACATTTTAACATTTTAATTGACTTACATTTGTCAAATCTTTCTTTCGACAAATACATGTCTAAGAGGGAAGGGATGGGAAAATCCAATCCCATTATAACAAGTCTTGCTCTTATACAAGACTGTCTTACCTAAGGCACATTATGCGACAAGTGTTTTTATAGTAACTTTTAATAATAATTGAGACGACTAATATGATATTTAGGAGTGATTGTAATAAAAGTTACTGCTATGTGAACTATTAATCATCTCTGAATTAAAAAGCCACTCAAAAACATATTATTAATCACCGTAAAACTTCATAAAAGTCAAATATTAAGAAATTCATTTCACAATAACTCTTATGTAAGACAGTCTCCCTCAAGAATTTGTGACCTAGTTATTCCTAATAACTTTTCATTGATGTTTTCTATTTACAATTACAACGTACCCCTTTTGATGGACAATATTTCAATTGATACAGTGTTTTATTGAGTAACTGACACCTTAATTTCCTGGGATATAGCCATCGAATAAAATAGTTCAAAAATTTGTGAGCTCTAAGATATCATGGGATGAATGATTTCGTATATTTCTCCACAATAAGTCCCAAAAATTATGTATTGATTCCCACAATTAGGATACTTTTATAGTTTTACTCTCTTTTGTTGGATTTTAAGAAATTATGCGACATTGACTGTTTGTGTATCTTTTAATGACTATAACTATATTATGAGTACCATTGAAATTAATTGAAGTTCTCATTGATACTACATATAATGCTCAAAATATTTGAGAATACAAAAAAAAAGGTTAAGTACAAAAATTATCAGATTTTGGGTTCAAAAATAATTTCTAGAATGTCAAAAAAAAAACTTCTAGAATTTTTTTATCAAGAAAGTAATTAAATTATTCATCCTTAGATAGCTGACGTGCTAAACTATTATTTTCACAAACTTTTAGATTACTTTATTCAGTGACCATAAAAATATTAAAGTGGCAATTACTCTATTTCATTCCCTAGTAATTTTAGTCTTGTTATCTGTATATGAAATATTGGGCTAGCTAATATGCAACAAACATAAACCATCAACTTGATAGTCGGATTAACATTTAACGCAATTCAAAAACTACTGACTAACAGTGCTTCTCTGAATTACATATGTACTCAAGCAATAGAGTTCAATTCATTGCATGTTACATATACTTGATTTCTTCCTTTTTAACTGTATATTCTAATGACCTTCTACCTCTTATCTAACCTCCCCCCCCCCCCCCCCCCAAAAAATTGGTCACCAAAAGCATGATGATAATGTAAAATTGAACAGGTTGAATAGATTGATGGTTTTATGACAAGTATCAAGTTCCCATTTGTTGGGTTGTGGCCTAATTTTACCTCGACCGCCCAACGAAGAAGCAACTGCGGCCAAACAAGGCAGTTAGGGTTTGGCGGAGTTCGTGCGGCTACGGCAGTTAGGGTTTGCGGAATTCTCACTCATCTTAACCCTTTATAAAGGGCTCGCCTCTTCCCTTTCAAGACCAGCAAGAAATACCTACAGAGTGTTATGTTATCACTTTCTTAGAGTTGTGTGAGAGAGAAATTATAAGAGAGGTTGTAATCTTGTACTAGATCAAATCACACATTGTGATTGTGATTGCCCTTGTACTCCTCCTCATAGTGGATTGTTTAGGTTCGTCACCGTCCGTGATTTTTTCCGTATTGGGTTTTCCAGGTAATTCTTGGGTGTTCTTGTTTTGTTCTTGTTATCTTTATTTTACTTCTAATTATCTGTTTCATCTTATCGCTTCCACAAATTAAAGTCGCTCAATTTCCTAACAATTACCTAACACTATTGGTTATTCCACATTTATGTAAATACTATATAGTTATTATTTATTCAATTAATTTAACCATCATTAATTTTATCACCCATATTCAAGTATCAATATTAAAGGATTGCTTCTTTATTCAAGTGTTTTAATAGTTACAAATTTAAAATAAACGAATATTATAAATAAAAAATGTAATTTTAATTATGACAATGGAGACACCTATAATAAATTAATCAGTTTGATATTTCAATTGTCATAATTCATTATCCAAAATTTGAAGATACATCCCCCTAGGCCACATGACATTAAATATATGTTAAGAATAAAAAATATGTATCCTGTGCTAAGATGAAATATAAAGAGTGAGGAGAACAAAATTTATTGGATTCTTCTTTTTTTTTTTCAAAGAAAAGGAGGGGAAAAAATGAATAGGTTACTGTTGCATGGTACACGTAAATCATGTATCATCAATGCATTTACACACTTTAAAGTTAACTTTAAAGTGTATAAATGCATTTATGATAAATGATTTGAAGTTCTCACATCTTCTATTTTTCTTTTTTCAGTAAAAGGAGCTTTAAATAATGATATTTATTTTATAAATATAATAGGATCATTGGACACTTATATTTAATTGTAAGATTTATTTTAGTGATATATCCATAAGGATCGGTAAATAAATTGCAACATTTAGGAATTGAGATCCAAAATTATCTTATCTTCAAAATGATCTTATATCTTTTTAACAACTAAATACAAATTGATACATTATTATATATTTTAAATTATAGGAAATCCTTCGAAGACAAGATCTTCCATTTTGAATTCGCGATTATATGTATGATAAATGCATTTACATGCTTCAACGTTATATATACAATCATCATATATATGTATGCCGTTTGACACTAACCTCTTTGCCCTTTTCCCCTCTTTCTGTTTCTTTTTTTTTTTTAATAAAACCATCAAATATAAGAATTGTTCTCTTATCATGCTAAAAATAATATCTAAATTAGAACATAATTGTCAATCCAAAGAATATGTGAAAAATAAAATAGTTTATATAGACGTTTTCTAGTACCAATTAGTTAAACATAAGAGTGCTTCTAATTAGAATTAATGATAACACCACAAATATTTTAAAGAAAAATGATAAGATTATAAAATTTAAACACGTGCACGTGCAAAGCACAGGATGCACACTAGTTCAAGTGATGAGCACTTCAAATAAGCTTTTTATTTCTTTGTTGCTTTTTCACATTGTTATCGTTGCTTCATGAGCTAGTAAAACAAACTTTCCCACCAAAAACCGCTATTAGAAAAAGAAAAGACAAACTTTTATTGGAATAGAATAGAACTAGGTAAGGTAAACCAAAGCTTGGATTCAGTAAGAATTAGACCTAATCAAATTGCGGCTTAGGCCGGGTTGAGGGTTGATAGGTAGGGTTTTCCCCACATTGATCCTACCTGATCCTCATGCGTGTCGGTATACTGATAGGTTGAATTTTTAGTTTTTTATAACCTAAAGTGCAAGATTTACCGCCGAATACTTGGGTTATTGTCCATAGAGAATTCCGTTTCGAGTATTGGGATTACCTCAAGTGTTTGAAAGACAAGCTAAATTAAGCCAACAAACGTCAGAAATGAGGCACAGAATTATGATTTGGCCAACTGGCGAACCAAATAATCAATGCAAGCCTAACCTACCAAACCTATATCGACAACTAGAGATAGTCGGTTGTACCATCAAAGACCACCCAAGCCCTCTCTGCAGAGTCATGGACTAGTCTAATTAGTCTAACCACCTATTTTCATGTTGTTAACCTAATTAGCTCATGAGATTGACAACCCTCTGACCTAGCCAAAATCGGGACTATTTTCATATTCAAATCCTGCTATTCTCTCTACCACACTAGCTGGTTAATCTCACCTTTAAACATAAGTAAACTGCCTAAAAATATGGATAAAAGTTTTCTCAAGTATTTCATCGAACACTTGGCGGGTATGAGAGAAAACTCTAAGTTGAAAGCATAAATTTGGTGTGGTTAGGCCTAATCTCAGACTAATTAGCCATCACAGGGCTAATGACAATCCAAGCCAATAAAAAACTAGTTACTAATCATCATAAAAATACAATTAAACCTAACTACTACTAAACTAGCAAATAAGCAAATAAACATGAACTTGAAAGGAAACTGAACTCTTTGTTTTTGATTAATTTCATTTTCTTTCCTTCTAAGATGAGAAAGTAGAAAACATTTGTACATATTTTTGGGCAGTTTCCGTCCAAGACAAGAAAGTAGAAACTAGAAAGCAAAATTCGAAATCAAAACAATGAAAACTACACATTTAACTAAATAAAATCAAGCACAAGAACTAAACTAACATAATCTAAGAAAGCACCAAAAATATGAAATACAAAGAGAAAGGGAAGAGAAAGCTTAGCCTTGAATTGCTTGAATGAAGATCAAATCCACAAGCTTGAATCAAAATCTACCCAAATAAGTGTTAATCTACCTAGTTTATTACCCCTTAATGGAGTTTTTAGTGGCTAATGTAAAACCCTAAAATTGAGCTCTCTCAAACCAACCAAGAAGCACTGGGAAAAAAATAACAAATCGCGCTTATAAAGACCCTCTGAGGTTGACATGGCATGGCCCGTGCTCTTGGATATGAGTATTCATGTCATGTTGCAGCCTAGAACTATAGGCAAAGCAAGCAACCTTAGCCACGATCATGCCTTGGGACACGACTGCCCGTGCCCTAACCATGGCTACCTGTGCCTTGGACACGGCTAACTGTGTTGGCCTTGGCTATGCCAAGTCTCATGTTTAAGCGTTGTCAACAATCGTGGCTAGCAAAGCAGATGTCCATGATAAAGTTGTGAATGTTCCGTAGGCTTTGCAGTAAGTGCAATAGTCATTAACAGATGGTCGAGCCATGGGAAAAGGTTTGAACTTCCAAAACATAGTCGTGAACCTTCGCAATGCTTGTGCATAGTTCACCTTGAATGCTCTGAAGTTCACTTGCCAATTTTTCTTCACTTTTAGCTCAATTCTCCGAAATTTTTTCCATGAATATTCTAATTGTTCGACCCAACTTATAACCTACAAAAGCTAAATCAAACAAATAAAGATTCTAAAATTTTATTATTTTACGAGTTAAAATTAAGCGAGAGAGGCATGTAAAATATGACAATATAGTACCAAGCACATACACTTGACCTGACCCTGACCTTACGGGTACCATCGGGTCATCGGGTCAAGCCCGACTCTCATACCTTCTCTTTATAGAAAATGATACTTTTCACTAAGTTTCTTTTTTATCATAAAATTCAACATTAAACATCCCTTTAAACGGAAGGTTAAGTGATAATAGAAGATTCCAACGAAAAGTATCATATTGGCAAACTTTTTGATGCATAGTTTACTAACTATAACAAGTAGTTCATGAAAACAACTACTCAAAATATCATAGGGAAATGTGGAAAGGTTGAGAGGCAATGCGATTTGTAAACGGTGAGTGGTAATGGCATAAAAGAAGACGAGAAAGCAGAAAGCCAAAAGGCTACGAACAAATGAAATCAAACCCTTCTGTTTTGATTTCGAATTTTAATTTTTTAAAATGAGGTTCAGTGGGTCAGGTAAAAGAATCAAGACCTTTCCCTAGCCCAACCCTCATTATAGCCGGGTACCTTCAATTTGAGGGTCATCGCTTGTTAGAGGCCAAAAAAAAAAAAAAAGCGCTAACCCTCATTTTTTAGGATTGGGTCGGGGAAGCCGGGTGGTGATTCGATTCATTGATTAGGTCTAATTGGAATCTTTAGTCTTTGTGTTTTCTTTTTTCTGCCGTGTAGAGATTTTGGATAAGTAATATACGTGGAAAACAGGTGGTTGGCAAGATTACATCCAACTAGTATTTCACACACGTGTCATGCACCGAAAATGTCATAAGTTTTTTTATCGTAATAATTGTTTATAAAAATTGCAATAAGTCAATATTTAGGAACTTTGTCATGCACAACTTTTTAAGATTTTTGGTGAAATAATTGGTAGCTTTTTAAGCCAAAGGAGCTATTAAGGGATACAAGTTATAAGAAACTATCAAATAAAATTTATTCAAGGCATTGAAACATATTATAGTTGACGTATCAAATATTTCTAGTAGCAATTGTAACACCATAATTTCTCTGTAATAATTTAAAAATTATGGTCATCTAAAAAGTTATCTAATTTTGACAAAAAATTAATAATGCAATTAACTTGTAAAATTTAATATATTTTTGATAAAATCAAGTCAAAAATAATTAATGGAAATCAATTTATTGATGACATTTTTGTAATGGTCATAATATGTTTTTAATTAAATAACAATAGCTCTAGTCAAAATATACGTAGATATTGCGTTAATTATCATAGATTGTTATACATACCCATCTCTAAAAATAAAAAAAAGAATTATTTGTTCGTAGTTGCTCATAAGGCATAACGCAAAACTATTAGATCATATTTAATAAAACTACAAAAATATGTATATGTTTGACAATATCTCATAAGTTTCATCTTATTCATGTAAATTATAATATGATATTATATCATATGAAACGCCTTTTGGGAGCGAAATATACACATCAAGTCTACATATAATTACAATAAAATCATCATATACAGCATAAGTATAACTCTACAATATAAAATAGCCACATGTAAACAGATAAGGAGAGCAAAGTTTAAAAGTAGCCTAGGTAGAAGTGCCTAACTTTCCCAAGAGATGAAACGACCCTGCTGCACTGGTATAAAATTTATCAAGTGTGGTCATCTCCCAAGATGCGGCTACACATCGAATTCCTCAGGTTGCATCGAGAGGAATTCCCGAACCAATTATTTTTCCCTTATGCTCAACATATTAATTTTATGAGATAAATTTTTAACCACTACCACCATCAAAGGCAAGCACTAAAGACAATAGTAGAGTGTAGTGGAAAAAACGATTTTGGGAATTCTTGGATATAGAGGAAAGTACTTTTGCTGAAGTTGAAAAGATTAAGCTCAAGTCTATATTTTCTTCTTTGCCAATGCAAAACTATTTATTGGAAAACATAGCCTTAACCACCTCCAGATAGTGGCCAAGTACGAGCTGAAAACTTGGATCAAATCTCTTCAAATTAGCTCCACTAGCGATATCATAACTGGCCACGATTCAACAAACCAACGAACAAAATTAGTTTGGAATAAGATACTAATAAACAGGCTAGGAGATTAATATGGGATATTAATATCCAAAATATTTTGCAACGGTATAATTCTCAACATCCATATCAACCCTATAAATAAAATATATCACAACTTTATAAATGGAGAAATAACAAGGAAACAACAATTTAGCAAGTACTATATATAAGTGCAAACACAAATTTCGAGTCTAAAATAAATAAAGACAAGAAATTCAGAAACAAATTTAATTTTGTATTGATGTAGTGTGTAGGTACAATCTCTGAATTTAATACAATAAAAATAATCCTCTGATTCGATCTCCTAATGACTTGAGTATTCCAAGGGCTTGATGCTTGATCTCGGTTGATGCAAATCAGCTGAAGAACTCTGAGGGTTGTTCTTGATTTTGATTTGCAAGTGTCTGATTATGGTTTCTGAAGCTCTGCAAGTCTTGATCCTTCTCGCTTGGTAGCTGGATGCTCCTTGCCGTTTGAGCTCTGAATTCTGCAAATGCTCCATCCTCCAAATGAAAGGAGATGACCCCTATTTATAGGCTATGCCGGCTAGGGTTAGAACCATATTTTGGGCCTAGGCCTAGTAATTATTTTCTTATTTTTAAATAAAGAAAATAATTACTAATTTCTGCATCATCGATGATACGTGGCGACTTTTGATTGGTTGCACTTAATTTTGATCAAGCGGGTCCACCAAAGTCAACATGACACGTGGCACTTTATGGTTGGTCCATTTTTTACACATGATATCATTTAATTGGTTGCAGAATTTTTGTCTTCTACAAATGCCCCCTTGAGAGTCGGCCGTGTATACGAACTTGGAGCATGCTTCTTCTTTTTTTTTTTTTGAAGCGGCCGGGTCTCGAATGCTTAATTGATGCAAATGATCAAGAATTTGACAGGCCAATTTTTATTTATTTATTTATATATATTTTTTTACCCCCCCCCCCTTTTTTGAAATAAGGCTTGAAAAAAAATGAATTCGGATCCAAACCCCCCCCCCCTTTTTTTATAAAAAGGAGTGGTTGAAAGTTTTTTTTTTGGGGGGGACGTATGGCTTCCCCCTTCTTTTTGTCCTCCCTTTTTTGTTTGGCTTTTTTTTTCTTTTTTTTTGGATAATTTCCAAGTTTATGATTTGTGATAAAATTCTATCAACAGTTCTAGATAGAATTTGTCACTAACTCAAAGAGATAAAATTTACCAATATTTGAATTGGAGTAACAGTAGGAAACTTCAATCGCCTACTATATAAACCCATCTACAGGTTCCTCCAATTCACCAATTTTTTTTATTCAGTACCTACAACTTGATGCAGCTCCTTTTTTTTTTTTATTTAGCATATACTTTATTTTTTTTCCATATATTTTTATTTGTTTCGATTTTGGCTCGTCTCCTTTCCTGCGCTTTTGCGAACTTCCTCTTTCCAGCAACCATCTTGGTATCATCTTCATCGTCGCTATCATCATCCTCTCTACTCTGGGCAGACTTCTGTCTTCTAGGTGGTTCGTTTCCTCCGCCCTTGCTATTCTTTTGCTTAGATTTTACATTTCCTCTTTCTTCTTCCTCACAGTCTGACTTCCCAGCATCAACATCATCGTCATCACTGTTAGCATCAAAATCATTGTTCTCATCAAATTCGGCACCTCAACAGCCGTGGGAATCGCTAATTTCATGATTTCATCACCACCACATCTTCAAACCTCAAACAATTCACCACCAAATCACCGAATCAGACCACAGTATCATACCCCCAGATCGGCAAAATCAACCTCCACCAAATAATTGAAACCCTAATTGGCTGCCTGAACTGCGAATTTAGAAGGTGATATTGAGAGAGGAGAGAAAAAAATTATAGGAAGGAACATAGGAGAGAGAGACGGGCAGCCATGGCAATGGGGCCTGAGAGAACAGAGCAGCGAGAATGAAGAATAGAGCAGCATGCGTGTGCCCAGGCTTTGCTTTTGACAATTTAAAGGCAAATTACGTCAAAGTGTTGGTCTCATCAGAACCAACAGTCCATAGCAATTTTGCTCTCTTGTCTTTTCTTTGCCGCTGCCCAGTGACCTGCAGCCTATAGATTTGCCTCTAACAATTTCCTTTCCTTTTTTTTCTTTTTCTTTTAATCCCTTTGTTTTGTTTTGTTTCCCCTTTTTTTTTTCTCTTTTTCTTTTTTTTGGCACATAAATTAACACCTCCTTTTTTTTTTTTTTGGTGTTTGTAGATCAAATATTCGCAGTATAGCATACTTCGAGCGTCAGACTGAAGAGATTATTCACGCCACAATTTGCACAAAGAGTATGAGCACCTATTATTAATTTTCGACCTTTTGATGGTTTTACCCGCAAGGGCCCATCAAAGTCGCTTTGAACTATAAATTTTCGACCTTTGAATGACTTTGCCCGCAAGGGCCTTCCAAAGTCGCCTTTGATAATAAAATTTTTCGACCTTTGGATGGCTTACCCACAAGGGCCCACCAAAGTTACCTTTTGATTATAAAATTTTTCGACCTTTAGATGGCTTGCCCACAAGGGTCCTCCAAAGTCGTCTTTGATTATAAAATTCTTCGACCTTTGGATGATTTGCCCGCAATGGCCCACCAAAGTCGCCTTTTGATTATAAAATTTCTCGACCTTTGGATGGCTTGTCCATAAGGGTCCACCAAAGTCGCCTTTTGATCATAAAATTTTTCGACCTTTGGATGGCTTGCCCGTAAGGGTCCTCCAAAGTCGCCTTTGATTATAAAGTTTCGTTCTTTGGATGGTTTGCCCCCAGGGATCCACCAAAGTCGCATTTGACTGTAAATTTTCGACTTTTGGATAGTTTTACCCGCAAGGGTCCACTAGATTCGGCTTTGATTATAATTAATTTCCCCCCTTTTTTCAGGCTTGCTCTGCACATGACTGTCTTTTCAGATGAGTCGTATAACAGGCATCAATATTTGTGCATTCGACTAGACAGCATAGATTCGAAGGAGACAAAGCTGCAAATTCGCAGACCCATAGCTCACTTTTCCAAATCCAAATGTCCTGAAGGTCCGCCGAGCCTCACTTCTTGGTCGGAAGAAAATTTGAAAACAGGAGAAATATTTTTACTGTCAAGTCACCTCAATCTCCAGAAAAGCGTCCCGTCGTATCAGCTATTGCACCATGACATACATGCCGGGCAGAGATCGTGGGAGAAGCTTCCATGCCAAGGAGAATTTTCTTACACACCTCTATATTGGGAATGGTTAGAAGACGTTCTCACCCGTTGCAAAGACTCGCTAGTCGCAAATCATTTATTTGACGCTCTTTACTCATCGCTCTTTATTTATGACAAATGTCCAAATATTGTTCGAGTGATATGCGAGTACTGGTGCCCTGAAACGAACTCTTTGCATACCTCGAAAGGCGAAGTATCGATTTCTCCATTAGACATCTATGGCTTCCTTAGGCTTCCATTGTCAGGCTTTCTCTATGATGAAGTTGTCCCTCCATCTAAAGAGCTCAAATCTGGCATGGGGAGGAGTTGCACTCATTTGTTTAAAGCATATCATATTCTTCGACAACGTTTTGACCATAAACCGACTATAGAGGAATGGATCGCATTCTGGTTCCGTGGACCAGTCAAATATTATGCTCCCACAAAATCAGACCGTCGAAGCCGAGTTCTTCTCCCAAACATTATATCTTCCGCTACTGAAGTTCATGGGTGGAACGAATCTCATGTTGTTTTTGACGAGCTATGCGTACCTAAAGGCGAGCGCACGGAGACATTCATCTCAGCCTTTCTTTAATGTTGGTTGTGCTTGTTTGCACTTCTAGTCAGGGATGCTGGCTGCATTCGTCCTGGGACTTTCTCAGTGGCATCAAGCATGGAAGGTGGTCAAGCATATTGTCTTTCTCCGGCCATCCTTGCGAGCATTTATAGAGGCCTTGGTGAAATTTGTCGCTCTGCTCATCCAGGCAGAAAAGGAGGTCATATCCCCTGGCATTTTCTTTATGCTTGGGTGGCTAAATATTTCCGAACATATGACTCTTATGATAGCGTCTCCAATAACCTCAGGATGCCGAAGTTCAGTGGCTTTGGTCGGGCTAAAACATTTGACCTTGACAAAGCCCGTGAACTCATCAGTTCTGGGAGGGGTTTCTGCTGGAATTCTGCTATAAGGCATCGACTCAAGGTGACTCTCGTCGATAACGGCCAATTGTCGCGGGCTGACTTTGCTTATTTTGCCAGCATCCGTTCGAGTTATGTCTGTTGCCATTGTGAGGATAGTTTTGTTATGGAGCACTATTGCCCCCCATAGGTTCAGCAGACAATTTGGCTTCCATCAGGACATTCCTGCGGACATAGATTTCTCCATCCTCCTGAGTTCAAAAATTATGCTTCGACTCCATCAAGCTTGTATACGCTATGGGACCAATTCTCGCGTGTTTTTTCCTGGTCAATGCCCTTCTTTGGAGAGGAAATTCACTCGTCGCTTCCAAGAGTGGTGGTCCAAAATGTTCCTCACTTCATCAGATTCTCATTCTGGAGGGAGTTCAAAGAGGAAGAGAGCCAGTTCATCTGCCGAAAATATTCAGAGAGATGAGGTTCCTTCTGGCTCGAGGCCTAAGTTCAAGATCATTCGTTCTCAAAAGCCTTTAAGGTCTCCAGCTCTTGAAACAGAAGACAATGTTCCTCAAATAGAAATTCCAGGGGTGGGTGCTGCCCCCTTCGTCGCACCTATCTCTGCAGTCCCTATTCAGAGCGTCCCTATGGCACCAGAGGCTTCCGACGAGGTTAAACTTACTTTTGAGCCTTTGCCTGTTACAGCGCGTAGACGAAAGCTGAAGTCTATCATCGTTTGTCTTCTTGATGAGCAGGGCATGTCCAATGTTGGGGGAAGTAAATTGGACTATGAGGAAACCGTTTTCCTGCCTCCCGACGGCGCGGAAAATATCATGGACATTTTGGATTGCGATCCTAGCCCCACCGCATGCATGGTAATACATACATACATTTTCTCTCTTTTTTTTTTGGCTTGCCTCCATGATCCCTCATTTTAATCCTCCCCCCTTTTTATTATTATTATTATTATTATTATTATTATTATTATTATTATTATTATTATTATTATTATTATTATTATTATTATT
>JACYFF010010365.1:11820130-11856827 GCA_017589665.1 Selenicereus undatus | reverse complement strand
TTATTATTATTATTATTATTATTATTATTATTATTATTATTATTATTTTTATTATTATTATTATTTAGGGAGAAAGCGGTGACATGAATTTTAAGGAGAAGCTGGCATATGTTCCTCTACCATCGGGAAGTCACTGTTTCCATTCAATTGAGCATTTGTCATCCCTTGGGCAAGATTTTCTTGGCGATGATGATGAAGTTGAATCTACACCTAAAGTCGATGCTCCACAAGTGCTCCCTCCACCGCGTCTTTCAAAAGCGACACCAGATGTTTCGGTTTTCAATGTCAATGTCGTCATAAGAGAAGTGAACAAGAGTAGAGCTCGTATGACGGGTCAAGTTACTCTTGACAAAGTGCTCCGTACCCCTTTCGAAAAGCTTCATTGCCTTAAGGGCGAGTTTGACAGCCTTTACGACCTCATCCATGAGAGAGGAGGTGATGCTACTCCTTTAAAGAACAAAGTTGAAAGGCTGGTCCACCAGGCATGCGATCCTAAAGATTTGCAAGAGAGTTACTTCGACCGAATGACCATCGAGGTGAGAGAAAGTCATTGTGTAGAAGTCGGTAATAAGCTCGACGTGGCTTCCCATAAGTTGGATACAGAAATTGCTCGTTATAATGCGCTCAAGGCTAAGCTGGGGGAAGTGGATTCGAGGCGTGAGGAACTGCTGAAAGAGTTGCAATCCTTAGATGATCAAAAGAAGGACCTTTGTTGTGAAGTGACGGCTAGTGAAGATTCCCTTCAAGGAGTTGAGCAGGCAGTCATAGACTTGAAGGGTCAAATTGACACTTTTAATGCCATTGAGGTGATAGACCCGACCACCAAAGCTAGCTTGGAGAAAACCGAAGCTTATGTAAAGGAATCATTCAAAGATTTGAAGACCTTCCACTGGACACCGTAGCCTTTTTGATATGAATTCATTATGTATTTTTTTTTCCTTTTTTTTGGTTTATTTTTTTTTGAAATAAACTTGATGCTGATCCAATGAAATTTTAATGAGAAATTCCAATTCCCTTTTCTTATTGGTGCACGAATGTCTTGGTCAATTTGCCTTGCACGAATGAGAAATTCCAAGATTTTTTTGGTTATAATTAGCAAATATGCCCAAGTTGCCTACATTCCTAAAAGGAATGTAATATCCTAAAGGATCAAGCCATACGTAGTTCAAAAACATAACATTCTTTATTTGTTTTGTTTTGCCGTTCACAGTTTAGATTCTTGCGGGCCAGGAGTATTACAAATGAATTTAACTTGAAAGAACGAGTAGTTTAGGCTCTTACTTAGGAGCTTTATAACATTCTATTTCAAGGATAATAGCGCTTCAATAACTTGCCGTTTATGGGTCCTATGCGCACTCCATCAGCACCAACTATCTTATAGGCTCCATTTGTGTAAACTTCTCTGACCACATATGGACCATCCCACTTGGAGGTGAATTTGCTTCCAGATTTATGGGAGACAATAATCGGTCTTCTTACTGCCAACACCTGGTCTCCGACTTGGAAAAATCGCGGTCGAACCTTTTTGTTGAACGCTTTTGATAGACGGGCTTGGTAGCATTCTAGCTTTTGTTGTGCCTGAAGTCTTCTTTCATCAAGGGCCTCCAGTTCAGCTAAGCGAAGCTTGTGATTTTCGTCTTCCGCCAAACCTTCCTGTATGGCGATGCGAAGTGATGGGATTTGAAGCTCTAACGGTATAACGACTTCCACTCCATAGACCAAAGCGAATGGGGTCGACTGTGTTGGCGTCTTGTACGTTGTTCGATATGCCCAAAGAGCTTCCCCTAATCTTTCATGCCAATCCCGTTTAGACTTTGCAACAACCTTTTTGAGTAAGTTGCAAAGTGTTTTGTTAAAAGCTTCTGCCAGTCCGTTTGTAGGGGCATTGTACACGGAAGACTTATGTTGAGCAAACTTAGACTTCTCGCAGAGGCTAGTCATCAGGCTATTGAAGAAGGGCTTTCCATTATCGGTGATAATGTACCTCAGCACCCCATACCGATAGATAATGTGTGTCCTTATGGAGTCGACCACATTTTCTTTTTTGACCTCTCTTAGCGGGATTGCTTCCGCCCATTTAGAGAAGTAGTCAGTGGCAGCTAGGATGTAGGAGTGACCAGCAGACGATTTAGGCGTGATTGGTCCAACGACATCAAGCCCCCATGCCTCAAATGGCCAAGATGCAACTGTTGGGTGGAGAGGTTCGGGAGGATGATGTATGAAGTTAGCATGGAACTGGCAAGCATCGCACCTTTTTGCATAATTTATGCAATCTTGCACCATAGTGGTCTAGTAGTAGCCCATCCTTTTAATGCGATCATGTAGCCTAGGCCCTGATTGGTGTGCTCCACACACACCTGAATGAGCTTCCGTCATTGCTTGCTTTGCTTCTTCCGCATCCAAGCATCGTAACCAAAGACCAAGAAAGGAGCGTCGATAGAGCGTCTTGTTGTAGTAAAGGAAGCTTGAAGCCCTCCGCTGTATTTCTGTCTTATGCCTTTGGTCACTCGGGAGTTGTCCATGCTCCAAGTACTCAATTATTGGTTGACGCCAGTCTTCTGCATCTATTTCAAGAACACAGATCATGTTGACGTCTTCCTCTGAGTCTTCATCATCCAGCGGAACAACCCAACGATTACATACTGGAATAGTCATTTCTCCTTTACCCCCAGTGCCAAAGTGGCTGCGAGGCTTGCTAGTGTGTCAACCATCTTGTTGGCACTCCTTGGCACGTGCTCTAACTTGACCATGTCCAACTTATTTAGCAGACGTAACGCTTACCAGTGATACGGGACAAGGTCCTCTTTCTTAACCTCGTATTCGTTAAGCAATTGATTGATGACCAACTGCGAGTCACCATATATGTTGAGATCGGTGACCCCCATTTCAATAGTCATTTCAAGGCCCAAGTTAAGCGCTTGGTATTCCGCCACATTGTTAGAGCATAACTGAGTGAGCCCAAATGAATACGGAAGAATGTGCTTTTCGAGGGGAAACGAAGACCACTCCTGCACCAGCGCCATCACGCCTGGCTGCACCATCGAAATACATTTCCCAGGGAAGGAGGATATCGATGTAAAACACGCCTTCTCCTGGCAAATCATCATTTAGCTCCCAATTATCGGGAATGGGATGATCTGCTAAGAAATCTGCCAACGCTTGTCCCTTGATCGCTCTTTGGGGTACATAGACGAGATCGTACTGTTTTAAAATGATCGCCCATTTTGCCAGTCGCCCATTTAAGATTGGCCTAGACAAGATGTACTTGATGGGATCAGCTTTGGAGATCACTTGCACTGTATAGGCCTGCATGTAATGCTTGAGTTTCTGGACGGCAAAGACGAGCGACAAGCACATTTTTTCAATAGGGCAATACTTCAGTTCAGCGCCGACCAATGTACGACTTAAGTAGTACAGGGCGACTTCTTTCCCTTCCTCGTCTTCTTGTACATACAGTGCCCCTAAGAATTTTTCCTGAGCTGCAATGTACAGTGGATGGGGCTTACCAGGGATGGGTGCCCCCAACACAGGAGGATGGGTCAAGTACTCCTTTATTTTCTCGAATGTCGTATGACACGATTCGTCCCACTCAAACGGTGCGCCCTTTTTCATAAGGTGGCTGAAGGGATGGCAGCGTCCTGCAAGATTTGAGATGAATCTTCGGATATATGCCAAGTGACCTTGAAGTCCGCGAAGCTCCCTGAGATTCTTAGGCTCAGGCATTTCCTGGATTGCCTTGATCTTTGATTGGTCGATCTCAATCCCTCTGTGATGAATGATAAAACCCAAGAACTTTCCAGAGGTGACGCCAAATGCGCACGTGAGTGGATTCATCTTCAATTGACATCTTCGTAATCGTTCGAAGATCGAACGAAGATCTTGTATGTGGTCTTCCCTCTTTTTGGACTTCACCACCAAATCATCGACATAGCTCTCGACTTTCTTATGGAGCATATCATCAAAAATTGTTTGCATTGCCCTTTGGTACGTTGCTCCTGCATTCTTAAGTTCGAAGGCCATCACCTTATAGTAAAAAATGCCTTTAGGTGTGCGGAAAGCCGTGGCCTCTTGATCTTCTGACGCCATCAGAATCTGATTGTATCCTACGGTACAATCCATGAATGACAACGTTTCATGCCCTGTGGTTGAGTCGATCATAAGCTCTGTGATAGGCAACGGGAAATCGTCTTTTGGACAAGCGTCGTTAAGATCCCGGAAGTCCACACAAATACGAAGTTGCCCATTTTTCTTCCTGACAGGCACGATGTTTGCAATCCATGTTGGGTACTTGACCTCGCGAATGAATCCTGCCTCTATGAGTTTGTTGACCTCCTTTTCAATTTCCGGTACCAACTATGGGCGAAAACGTCGCTGAGGCTGCTTCTTAGGCGGAATACCCCTTTTGATAGATAGACGGTGGACTGCGACCTTTGGATCTAACCCGGGCATTTCTTTATAGCTCCAGGCAAATACGTCTTTGTACTCTGATAGGAGTTCCAAGTATTGCTTTTCCTCTTCGAGTGTGAGTGATGAGCTTACGTAGATAGGACGAGGCTCTTCATTGGTTCCAAGATTCAACTCTTTCAAATCATCAACTGTAGCCTGCCCTCCATCTTCGAAAGTCTTAGGAGTTTATGCCAACTCTATCTCTGAGTCTGAGTCATCACATTCATGGATTGTGATATGATTGGAAGAAACAACTTCTTCTTCCTCCGCTTCCTTATTAGAGTCAGAGTTTTTTCACTGACCTGTGAAGATCACAGTACGCCTCTTTACTTTTAATGAACCATCTGTTTTAACATCTAGACTAGAGAAGCGCTTCATGCGAGACGGGATAGAGCTTTGAACTTCATTTACCACTCCCAAGCGGCTAAATGCAGAAATTTTCTCGTGCTGAAGTTGTGAGTTCGAGGACGTTTCCACAGCTCCTATTCTGGCAAAAACTGAAGGCTTTGGCTGGGGATGATCTTTGACTCTGTTGAAAACAGAGCTTCTGTGATCTTTCCCTTTCCCTATACGGACAAATACTGACGGACGTTTTTTAGAAGTTGATGATTGTAGCCTATCAAACACAGAGGGCTTTGGGTTGGGTAAAGCACTTTCATCTTCACTCACATCTACTTCTTCAGCTGAGATATGTTGAATCGCTAACTTCTTGTCCTTTCGTTGACCAGAGATTCTGACTGGCTGCGGTGGCGTGAAACCTAGTCCAACTTTAGAGGCGCCTACTGAACCTCCCTGCTCTTGAATCTTTCTCTGAGTTTCAATAAGGCCATGAGGCTTGGCTTCGACTACCTTTCCTAAGGCAGTTGGATTTTGAAAGTCGTAACCAACCCTTTCCATAAGCTTGTATGCATTAGGATGAAATCCCTCCCTAGTCCGTACACTTGGCAAGTCATCGCCTTCTTTAGAAGACACGACAAACCCGAAAATAGGGGGCCTACTCACCTTAGCTTGCCACATTTTTAGCGTTGGAATTGTTGCACTTCCTTTTAAGGCGATTATGCTAGCTCCATCATCCTTTTTAGTAGCTTTAGTCTCAATGCTTCTGCTTGTGCACTCGCTAAAGGGTGATTCGCCCTCCTTACGGCGAGACCTAGGTATGTACCTTAAGACTGGTGGCATTGATCCCGTTGACGCGGCAACTTGTTTAGCAACTTGCTCAATATAAGAAGTGGTGCTACCTTACTTGCCTGCTTCTTTCTCGAGCTGCTGCTTAGGAGCACCATCTTTTGTTGCTCGAGGGGCCTTCTTTGCGACACCTTTGCCTGTGGAAGAAATGGTTGACGGCATGGTCTCTTTAGGTGCAACACCTTCTTCAAAGAACCTTGCTTCTGCAAAATGAGACTCAGCCTTAGTGAATAGCTTGACATCCCCGTTTATTTTCTTCTCCCCATCACGGTAGTACTTAAGGCATTGGTGTAAAGTGGAAGCCACTATCCCATGCTCATGAAGCCATGGTCGCCCAAGTAATAACCTGTAGGAAGTCTTAGCATCGATTACATGGAAGATGAAGGACGTCGTCAAATCTCCCATTATCAGTTCAACACGAATCATGCCGATTGCACGTTGGCCTTCAAGGTCAAAGCCTTGAATCATTGTTCGACTCTTAGATAGTTCTTCCATTGTGATGCCTAAATCGTTCATTGTAGACTTAGGCATGATGTTGACGGCTGACCCTCCATCCACGAGAATGCGTCTGACTTTCTGCTCCTTAATGTAACCAGTCACAAACAAAGGACGATTATGGGGCTTAGATCCCAACAACAAATCATCGTCGGTGAAAGTGACTGCGGTGTTGCAATAGGCACACTGAACAGGGTCTTCTGTTGATGCTCCTGCATCCTTGATTTTATCAGCATAAAGTTCTGGATGTTGTAAGGCAGTAACAACATGCTGGCGCATCTCATCAGGCAGACAAAATATTTGCTCCCAGCCCATGCCAGCTGGCAAAGCCTCCAAGACAGTTAAGGTCTTATCAGCTACTCTAGGAGACTCTTCTTGTCCGTCACTTCCTTCGTTTTCCTCTTCTTCAAGCTCAGAACATGAAGTCATGTTGACTGTAACTTTCTCAAAGAAGCGTGTTGGGAAAAACTCTTCGAGTGTGACAGGGACAACCGGCTCCTGCGCAAGTAGGTCAATAGGCAGAATTTCGTGCCTTTTAACGTCCTTGGTCTTCTTCTTTCCTTTTGAATGACGAGGGCTCTTCTTTCTTCCTTGTTTCTTCCTGCGGCGGAGAGGCGGTGATTGCACTTGGCTTTGTTTCCTTGGCCTCCGGCGAGTGACAAGAGTCCATCCCTCTTCATCAACATCAACTTTATCAGAGACATCCACAAAAGGATCAGTCTCTGTTAAGGGTCCTTTGGATTGAATTGGAACTACCATAGGCTCCAAACTTCTAAATTGAATTGTAATTAATTTCTTTCCAATTGAGTAAATCAATTCAGTGTTTACTCTACTACGAGGTTGAGTATGCTTTGGCTTCCAGGGCGATGAGGAACACTCTAGCTGAGTGGAGATATGATTTATCTCAACAGTGTCATCCAAATCCAGTATTATCTTCCCTTCCCTGGCAAGTTGCATAATACGCTCTTTGAGTGTAATACATTTCTCAAGAGGGTGACTAACCACCCTATGATACCGACAATATTTTGGGTCGGTAACCCTTCCAGCTTCTTTGGGCCGTTTTGGTTCTGGCAGTTGGATCACCCCGTTTTCAAGGAGATCATCAAGCATTCCTGACAAGTCTGAGTCAGGGAATGGGTATTTCTTCTCCTGCAGTTCCTTCAATGTAGGACGCTTCTTTCTAGAATCTTTGGAGAATCCACCCTTCTTGTTTTCATACTTGGGCTTTCCGGAGATTCGAACCGGCTCCCCAGTTGAAACAACCATGGCTTCTTTGTTTGAGGACTTAGTGGACTTGGGATTTTTCTTGAATTCACCCTTGTCCTTTCTAGCGTCAGACGAGGAAGAAGACTTGCCACGGCGACTTGCGATCGTTATCTCCATATCATGAGCTTTCGTTGCCAATTCCTGGAAGGTCCTTGGTTTACTCATCTGCAAGACGTATAGTAAATCCCACTCCATACCCTGGGTACACATTTCAACGGCTGAAGCTTCTGATAGACGGTCCTTGCACTCAAGACTTAGGGACCTCCAGCGATTAATGTAATCAAGAACCGGCTCGTCCTTCCATTGTCTGGTGCTTGTTAGCTCTGTCATACTAACAACACGTTGAGTGCTGTAGAATCGATTCAGGAACTCCTGCTCCATTTGTTCCCGGCTGTCAATGGACTCTGGCTCCAAGTCTGTGTACCAATCGAATGCGATCCCTTTTAGAGTACGAACAAACTGTTTCACCAGCCGGTCCCCCTCTGTGCCAGCATTACTGCACGTCTCAATGAAGTGGGCAATATGCTGTTTGGGGTTGCCCTTGCCATTGAACTGGTTGAACTTGGGAGGCTGATTGCCATGTGGCATGCGAAGAGCATCAATCCTCTTCGTATAAGGCTTTGTATACAGGTGGGTCTTGTGAGATCCTCCTCCCAACTGAGCCTTAACCGCATTTGCTATTAAGCTCTGAATTTGCTCAACAGACATCGAGCCTAAAGAGCGGTCCTTTCTTGCCTTGCGCTCGTCCTCAGATTCTTCGCTGTGGCTGGACTCTTTATCAGAGTTTTCGGCGCCTGAACCTTTGTTGGAAGCTTCAGAGGACTTATTTTCCAACTTCTTCATCAACTCAGCAATCTGATCGTCTGGCGTTTGATTTGGGCGTCCTTTTCTGCACTTTCTTTAGAGAGCCTATCCAAGGTAGCCTTCATGGTCGCCAGTTGTTCTTCAAAGTTAGTAGCCCCTGTTACCATAACTGGCATGACGACAGTGTCAGATGATTCCGCTTCAGTATGCGAGGAAAGTGATCCCTTTGAGGATGCCAAAGAGGAATCACTGCGTGAATAACCATCATCTTCAGAATTGAAGGGTTGGAAAGCAGGGTTGGTGCGGGTTTGGAGTTCATCCATCCCACGCGGAATTGTTTGTGGCATGGTGAAGCCGGCAACAGACTTTTGCTTCAGAACATTTGAAGCGATTTGATTGACTCCATCAGATACCTTGGCGTCGAGGTTTTGGATCTTATGTGACTGTGATGGTGCAGCCGCAATTGATTGCTCTCTGATGATAGTGGTAGCAGCTTTTGTCATACTTCTGGTTATGACACCACCAGATGCAGCACTAGCAGTTGTTGATCCCTGCGATGCAGATTGGACAGCTTTCCTTGAAGATTGGTTAATAGCGTTCTTAGGGGCCATGTTATCTTCAAAGGAATGTATTGTTTGCTGTTAGGAGAAAGAGATGAGAGGCAGAGTTGTCCCACCGAGCGTGCTAAAAATTTGTAAACACAAATTTCGAGTCTAAAATAAATAAAGACAAGAAATTCAGAAACAAATTTAATTTTGTATTGATGTAGTGTGTAGGTACAATATCTGAATTTAATACAATAAAAATGATCCTCTGATTCGATCTCCTAATGACTTGAGTATTCCAAGGGCTTGATGCTTGATCTCGGTTGATGCAAATCAGCTGAAGAACTCTGAGGGTTGTTCTTGATTTTGATTTGCAAGTGACTGATTATGGTTTCTGAAGCTCTGCAAGTCTTGATCCTTCTCGCTTGATAGCTGGATGCTCATTGCCGTCTGAGCTCTGAATTCTGCAAATGCTCCATCCTCCAAATGAAAGGAGAGGATCCCTATTTATAGGCTATGCCGACTAGGGTTAGAGCCATATTTTGGGCCTAGGCCCAGTAATTATTTTCTTATTTTTAAATAAAGAAAATAATTACTAATTTCTGCATCATCGATGACACATGGCGGCTTTTGATTGGCTGCACTTAATTTTGACCAAGCGGATCCACCAAAGTCAACATGGCACGTGGCACTTTATGGTTGGTCCATTTTTTACACGTGGCATCATTTGATTGGTTGCAGAATTTTTGCCTTCTACAATAAGTTTTGTATGAATTGAGTGAGCTAGAATGGGTGGTACGTAATTTATGAGGTTCCTACTGGATATTTAAATGGGCATCAAACTACTTATAAAAATTGTTAAGATAAATTTTAAATCATAATCCAACAATTCCTTACATGATTTAAACTTTATAAACAAACATTTAGGGACATAAAATAATAAGTTTCATAAGATGAGCATATAATATCATGTAATGGGTGTGCGGTACCTTCGGGTTTGAACCAACACTTAGTGGTTGCGAGTTTCAACATGAGGAAAATTAGTGAATTTACATCTTGAACTAAGAAGCCTGTGGCCAAGTCTCTATTCACCACACGCACGATATGAGATTATTTCATCAATTCTGTCAGTGGGGTGCTACTATGGTCATGTGCACGACATCTTGTCTTATGATTGTCCATTACTCATAGTGGTGACCCCACCACCACATTTACTAGGTGACCCTCCAAGAGTAATATGTGACTACCATGCCACAAAAACATGCCTGGTGTTCAATGAGAGTTATCCTTTCTCCTTCATCGCTTTTCAAAAATAGCATTAGGACATGCTAGGAAAATATAACTCAACTTATAATTGCCACAACCCCCGAAGAGCACTTCGCCATAGGAGTGGAACCCGAGATTCCCCACAAAAAGTTTACTTCTCTTTTAATTCACCCATTAGTTTCATTTGTACCATTAAACATCCATTCATGGGATCGCTATACCTTTAAAGGCAAGTGTCCACTGTGGTGACTAGCTTATGACCTTCTCATCCACTTCCATCGATGATATGATCAGCCTTGAAGCTAATTCACTACAAGTGTCACGTGAATCAACTTTTTTTTATGTGTCCAAGATCATTCAACTTTACTACATGCTTTAATTGACTATCAGTCTCTGTCTTGATGCATCAAGGCTCGACAGCTCTGTGCCACAAAGGTCACAATATTTTGTATAAGATATCATATGTCATCAACAATAGCATGCTCATAATTTAACAACTCTATAATGACAACATATTATAAATATAACTTTGATCATACAAGGTTAAATATCTCAAAATTGCTCTCTTAATAATTCAACATCATCGTAATAAGCAAACGTACAGTTTTATTTCAACTAAGTAGGGGAAGCTTATTCAAATATTGCCTACATAAGACAAATATCTTCAAAAGGGTATTCGACATCCTTTTCTTGATCATGACATAACTCAAGTACATATTCAAGTACATACAATTCACTTCATATGAATGTACAAGCACCTCGTACACATTTATCGTTATCTTTATTAACACTTTGCATTGCATCCAAGTGCCATATATTGAATATAGGCAATAACTCCTTCATCAAGACAATTTATCTCAATAATGATAATAATAATCAAATCATGTAAATACAATGAAGGCCCCAAAAAGCTAATGTTAGATCACTCTAGAGGGGGTGAATAGGGTGATAACTTAAAATTTAAAACTTTATATAAAACTCAATGGCCTTTGAACTTGCACAACCAATGTCAGAGATGACAACCTTAAGGATTAGTCACTAATGTCAGTAATAAACAAAATTAAAGTGCAAAAATAAATTGGAAGAAAACACAGAATATTTTTATGATACTCACCCTGCCAAACGGGGCTAGTCATCGCCTAAGATACTCTTTCCCTTAGGATTTAATCACCTCCACCTCTTGTTCACTAAAGAAGTACACACCAATGACCTTGGCTTTACAATCTGTCTAGCGTTCTAATCTCACTGGACTTAGGATGCTCAAGTGGCGCACTCACTAAGTATTGACCTCTCAATACCTAGCTACCCAAGTAAGTTCCCCAACTTACTTGTTACAATTTCCTTTCAAATATTCAAATGATTTGCACTTGAGCTCTTTTCACGATGTTATTATTTCTTGTGTCTTACAAAATGCTTCAGCTCTGCCTTTTATAGATTTGAAACCTTCTTGACCGTTGGAGCTATTCTTGTCAATTTTTTAATGTATTCTACCCAGAATTCGATTTTGCTAATTCGAACTTTGGTGCTTCCAAACTTGGCTCTTGATTGACGATAATAGTGGATCTTGGTTGTTGAGAGGAAAGCTTGATTTCATCTCCATAGATCTTGCTGTAATCAATCAGATTAACATACAAATGAACTCAAGATTAATTTATTACAACTTTTCAAAACTGGATCAAATAAAATATTTTACAAGATCTTGGATAATAAGCAAAGATACATTGCATCAAAAGATATAATTCATCCAGACATAAATAAAGGATTATTTCGAAATAAATTAATAGAAGTATCTCGCAAAAAATAAATCAATATATCATATAAATCGTTTTTACCAAAAATGATTTTGTTAATACCAAAATAAGAGTTTCTGACTTTGACACTAGAGTTCTGCAAAGACATAATTGGTTAGTGTAAATCAATGTATTCAAATTAAGCTTTTGTCTTTCACTCAAAACATCCAATGTCCTTGAGCCATGACATTGCCACTGACATTGAGGGAGTCTTCAATCTCTTACTTTTTGATGAAAGACAAAAATTTAATTTGAAGATCATATAAGATGTGATTATATCAAACAATAATAGCATAGTATAGCGTAGTCAATCAAAGCAAAAAAATAATGCACCACCTAGTTGTGAATGCTAGAGGCTTTGCAAACCTTTCGGGCAAGCTTTAATTTGTCATAGTCAATGTCCTTGAGTCCCTACGTTTTCTCCACCTTTTTGACTTTCATCAAAAGGGATGGACTCATAAAAATGTTTGGCAAAACATTGTTTGAAAATATCCAAATTGTTTAGAAATAATTAAATAAAAAATTATTTTTTGAGAGAAGAAAGAGAGATAGCATCAAACATGGACATCTGTATGGGGGGACCAGAGCAGTTGACTTGGGTTCCTCTATAGCCTCGAGCACACTAGTCACTTCTCCAATGTTCACCTCCTACCTCACCTTAGCATGGGCAGTCTTCAATGTCATCTCCAACCTCGCTACATTTGCCCCAAACTCATCATTTATCACTTTCAAGGTACCTTCTTCCACCTTCAGATTCGGGATAATGCTTTTAAGCTCAGCATCACACCCTTTTAGATTTTCACAGACCCCTTTGAGATTGGCTAATGTCTGCTTGATCTCCTTCTAGCCAGCCTTTAGACTGATGATCTCCCCCTTAATCTCCTTTAGATCTCCTTTGAACCATTCTATCTAGGGAGGAGGGATCACCTTAAGGTATGGTTGAGGTGTGTGAGTCTCAATATCATTGGAAGAAATCTCCTCATCATGTTTTCAGTGTCTAGAGGGAGAGGTTTGAACTTTAGGCTCCTGAGTGTGGCTTCATTAACGGTTGGGATATGAGAGTCAAGGTGTTGTTTGCCTTTAAGGGAAGTTTAAAAAGCCTTGAATATGTGAGTTAGGAGAATTGAGCAGGGCAAAGGATAATTTCTTGATAGGTTACGAACCTTGGTCATGTATTCAAAGATGAGCTTAGCTAAATCTACAGAGTGCCCCTTCATAATATAATGAAAGGTTTCAAGGAGGGTGTCATTGGTTGTCTCCTTTGAGGATCCTCGGGGGTGTGTGGTCCTAACCACAATATAGTAGAAGATCCTTGGGTTGAAGTACAAGGCAATGTAGGATTGGTCAAGGCAGAGTTTTCGAGCTTTGGAGGTTGACATTGAGGGAGGGAATTTTGAAGAATTAGAGTTCAAATTGAACATCCTCGAAATAGAGGCAGAAGTGAGTGTGATGATATTGTCTTTGACTTTAGTCGTATAGTAGGGTCTACCTATAATAGTCTGGCCCTAAATCATGTTTATTTATTTAATTATGCTATGTTATTAATTTTTTACATTTATTTATTTCATTTAATCATCCCAATTGGGAGAATTCATTTTGGGCCCCACTTTGCAATTCGAGTTTCATTTACCATAACAATTTCAGATGAATCGATATTATGCCCGGGTAAATATGATTAGGTGATAAATTATTTTTCATAATATCATAAAAGTTTAATTTTTAACCATACAAAAATTTGGACCCAAATTCATTAAGTTTGGCCCAATTCATTTGGGCCTGAGTTGCGGCCCGATTCATTTTGGGCTCAAATGGTGGCCTGAAAATTTTGGTTATTTGTACCTAATTTTAATTAGAAAAAAAGCCCCTTTTCAAGCTTAAATATCAGTCAAGTATCAAATATAGACATCCAAGTCATTTTCCACCAAGCAAAGGCTAGTCTTTTTCTTACTGTCGTCCACCTATTCCCCCTCCTACGTGGCTGCTGTGCTGCTGCCCTAGGGCTATTTCAACTAGTTCCGCCATCCTTTGGTCACCAGATATCCACCAAGAACCCCCTAGCTCCTACAAACATCCAACCTCACTTATATCTCCTTTCTCAAACATCAAAGTGAGTAAAACCCTAACCGTATCTTATTGATTTTGATTTGCATTTTGGTTTTAAATCTTGTTTTCGTTATTTTTGATTATGGATCATGTTATCTTTCCATAAACAACTATTATTTTGATATTTTAATTGTTGGTTAAGCTTGAAAGCATGTAAGGGTTGAGATTGTTCACGATCATGCATGCTTAAGTTAAAATGATGTTTATGGATTGTTTTGTATTTGATTTGGTAATCTTTAGCATTATAAATGATTACGGTGGTGTTGCTGTGATTTTAGATGAGTTAAAGGTGACTCTAAGTTGGTCATAAGCTAGGGTTTTAATTATTATGCATGATTTAGCTTACTCTTGGTATCAAGCATGTTATTTGTGTGTACTCGGATGAGAAATGAATATTTGATATGTCATTTAACTAGGAGAAATGACTTGAGGTGATTTTGTATAAATGGGTGGATTATTTTAATTTCCCTAATTGACTAGAAAAGGTCATTTTGCTTATTTGTGCAAATAAATAAGCTTATGGATGTGTTTTGAGCGATTCTGAAAAAGAGAAGAATTGGCAATTTGATGTAGATGATTATAGAGTAAATTTGAGCAATATGACTTTGTAAGGTGATGATAAGGAACAAGGCATTGTTAAATAATTTTAAGGAGTGATTTTAGATAGGGAATTATGTGAAAAGAAGGGGGGAGACATGAACAGTAGGGTATCAACAGACCTAAAACAGGGGTCACTTTGTGATTAATCTGGTACTATTTGACCTATTCGAAAATTGTTATTTTTCGTGGGTAGATAGTTCTGTGAGTTATCTTTCAAATGCCTTTTGAATCACTTTATCTGAGTTGTGTGGAAAAAGTTATGACCATTTTGCGAAGACTGTAAAGGACAGACCCGAGCTGTTCACAGTTGTATTTCAACTCAATTTTAAGGGTCGTGTTGTGGTAATTAGGTTTTGCACTGTGAATGAAATGTTGAGGACTTCCTAAGAAAGAAATCGTGACATTTGAAAATATTATCAGGAGTTTCTATATAATTATGGATATTGCCAAGAAATTACAAAGTTCAATGAGTTCAATAACTTTGATTATTTATAGAAGCTTACTTGGGTTGGAAAACCGAGTTAAATGGGCATGAGAATGAAATTTCAGAAGTGGGGAGGGTAATGACACAAGATCGGGGGCCATCAGGCCAAGCTAAGGTTATATGAGTTTTGATGAACCTCACAATACCCCTTCTAGCATTAAAATTTTTATTATTCATTTCAGAAACATCAAAAATCCATATTCCATTTATATCCATTAAAGTCATTTCATTATCACCTCAATTAGTTCATCTTGTTCTATTTTGCTCCGATTTGTTTCTCTTTGAGTTCATTGATATTAACTTATTTGGTTTTCAAACCATTTTATTGTAACTTATCTTATGTTGAATTGTTTGAATCGTGGATGCCCTTTTAATTAATCAATTTCCATTAAAGTTGCGAATTATGGGAGTGAATGTTGTCTACTAGCTGCATTTACCTATAATTATATTTCTTAAGTAGAAGTGGTGTCTAGTCTATCGTTTCCCATTGTACATAAATATCATCAAGTAAGATTACATTTTAAAGACTTCAGGTACGTTCATTGCCTGTATCTTTAAAAATCAGCACGTATTTATCAAAATTATAATGTTTTGGTAAGTACATCAATGAATCAGTTTAATCAGTGATTTGTCACATAATTAGTGACCCCATAAGTTATCAGTTACAGTGCATTGCCCTTCAGTTACCCGCGCAGCTTCAGGTCAGGTCCCCTAATCGGGTTGGTAGGTGTACACTTATCCATAGGTCGTAACAGCATCAAGGGGGTTCACTATCAGATAATATCTAGCAATTGCAGTTTACATTCATCTTATTCACTGTTTTAACTTAAAATATAGGAATGCATGTACTGAGCTTCGACTCACAAATCGAAATGTTTTTCATGTTTTATTTTAGGTAAATGCTCAAAGAATCGCCTTCATGCTAGCAAACCAGCTGAAGAAAATAAGTTGAGTAGGGGAATCTGGATGGATCAACAGTGACATAGTACATGCATATTTTGAAGCTGTATTTTGAAATCTTCAGTTGATTGAGGGGTAGATTATATGGTGAATCGTTTTACTATGGTGTATAAACCTTAGATCATGTATGAATGTGTATGGTTGAAACTATACCTGATTATGTTATTTATCGTACACATGCTTCAAGCCTTATCCTTTTGGACGACGGTGACGCCCTGATAATTGGATTTATCAGTTGTAATTAAGAAAATCAGAACAATGATTGCAAACAATGAAACATGCTTAATTAGGGGACGTTACACTTCCCCTACCCCTAGGTTTCACCTTCTCAAAGTTGGCATAAAATAATTGAACCAACTGAGGATAGACTTCACCACTCACTTTAAATAGATCCATATAACCCAATTTCTCCAATTTTTCAACAAAAGAGAATTTTGCATGCCTGAAGAAATTGAAATCAACAAATTCACAAAACACCAATTCCCTTTCTGTCACATGGTTGAATAATTTTAACCCCATGTTAGTGAACCATTCAAGGGGAAAGTCAGGGAGCCCTAAATCTTCCAGAGATTCCAATTTAGAGGAGTTACCAGAGTTTGTGGACAATTTCGCCTCGTAGTCCAAGATAGTATTGATCTCTATAGACTTTGGTGGCACGACGAGTTCATTTAGCAAGGATGCTAAATGCTTCAGAGGGGCCAGTTCCTTTACATTTGGAAGATACGATTGAGGGTGGTATCAAGGTTTTTGACAGGAGACCAATGAGGGTTTGGGAGTTTAAAGAAAAGAAAGTAGAGGTTGAGTGATGAATAGTTACTGCCAGGGCACACCCCTTTTATGGGGTTAAGGAAAAAGGGAGTGAGAGGTGTCGATTTTGGAAGGTGTAGGATATCAAGAGATATTATAAAAGGTGGTTTTTGAGAAAATGCATCATTGCCTTTCATAAATAGGAGAGAGAAACCGCCTAAATTGGGTTAGAAAGATACCAAATATTAGATTTTAAAAAGATTTTGAAAAAACCAGGGTTTTCAAAATATAGTAGTTGTTGATGCATTTAATTGATTTAAATCCCCAATCATAAGCTACTTGCCATATTTGATATGTATAACATAGATCCAAAGTCCAAGAACATGAATTTGATTTGGGCTCTGAGATGTTATCACAATGCCTGGTCCAATGTCATTAGGTGTATCTGCAACATTTCTCATGTTGGACTTTGAGGAATCCTCCCCCTCAATTCATGCTACCATCTTCAGCATGCCAAGTTCATTTCCTCACCAAGTGTTGTGGTCAAAATATTAGCTAATTGCAAATGTGAAGGAACGAATTCAAGAATAATATTACCTTTCTCAACATGATCTCGTATGAAGTAGTGCCTGACTTTAATGTGTTTGGATCTTGAGTGTAGGAGTAGATTTTTCATGACATTTATTGCGCTTATATTGTCACATCAGATGGGGACCTTTTGAGAATCAAACCAATATCTCATAACTGTTGTGTGATCTAGAGTATTTGAGCACAACATGCTCCTGCTGATATATATTTAGCTTCAGCAGTTAATAAAGCCACTGAACTTTGTTTGTTTAAGTGCCATGCGACTAAAGAGTGTCCAAGGAATTGAGAATATCCAAATATGCTTTTCTATTAAACTTGTAGCTTGTATAATCTGCGTGTGAATATCCAATGAGATTGAAATCTTTATCCCTAGGACACTATAAATCAATGTCCTTGGTTCCCACAAGATATCTAAAAGTTCTTTTGATAGTAGTTAGATATATATGACTCTTTAAAAGCACTATGGAACATGGCACAAAGGCATACTGAACATAATATTAGGTCTACTTGCCATTGGATCAAGTAATTAGCCAATCATTCATTTGTAAAGATTTGCTGACACTAACTTACTACTTGGATCAAGGCCCAATTTTGTATTTAATGCCATTGGGGTACTGGCATGCTTGGCATCGTCAAGCTTGCATTTCCCAAGATATCTTTTACATACCTACCTTGGTTGTTGGCATGCTTGATTTGAAACCCTAGGAAGAAATTGATTTCTCCCACCATACTCATCTCGAACTCCTTAATCATCAAATTTAAAAATTCTTGGCATAGAAGTGTTAGCAGCACCAAATATGATATCATCTACAAAAACTTGAATGATGAGAAAGTATTCCCCCTTTGTTTTTACGAAAAGGGCTTTGTCAATATCTCCTTGTGAAAAGCCATTTTTCATGAGAAATTTGTTAAGTCGTTTATACCAAGCTCTTGAGGCCTGCTTTAAGCCATAAAGAGCTTCATGAAACTTTAGAACATAATTTAAAAATTAAAGGTTTTCAAATCTAAGGGGTTGCTCGACATAGACTTCTTCATTTAAAAAGTCATTTAAGAAAGCACATTTGACATCCATATGAAATAATTTGATGCCCATGTAAGATGCAAAAGTAACCAACATATAGATGACTTCTAATATAGTTATATGTGCAAAGGTCTTATCAAAACCTATGCTTTCCCCTTGGTTGTACCCTTTTGAAACTAATCTAACTTTGTTTCTCATCACTAACCCGGACTCATCTAACTTGTTCCTAAACATCCACTTTGTTCCAATTACTAGTGGTCATCTAGTCTAAGTGTGAGGGACCAAACTTGGTTCCTCTCAAATAGGTTGAGTTCATCTTGTTGTGCCAATATCCAGTTTGGGTCTCCCAATGTCTCAACATAGTGCTTTGTTCTATATGAGAAACAAATGAAGAAAATGCACATAAATTTCTCAATGCTGAACGAGTCCTTATACCTGCATTGAGGTCAGTGAGCAAATTATCCAAGGAATGGGAACATTTGCACTTGAGTAATCTCATTGGTTCATTAAAGTGGTTTTGAACTTAACCCTAGTCCCTTGAGGATAACACAATTTTATGTTATCAGCTTGGGGTTTTTCACATGCATCTAGTGAGGTTTGTGGAACAACTTCAATGTTATTAAAAGTTGTCTTTAGTCATCTAATTTGGACATTAGTCTACAATGCTAGGAGCATATTGGTGATTACTATGATCTAAGACTCATTCATCTCTATCATCTACATATTTACTTAGTTAAAACTCATCAAATGAAGATGAACTAGTGAGACCATCATTAGTTTCATCAAAGACAACATGAATGGATTCTTCAATAACTTTGGTACATTTGTTGTAACCACGATATGCCCTAATAATAGAGGAATAATCAACAAATATATATTCATCACTCCTTGGATTAAATTTGCCAAGGTTTTTCTTACCATTGTTGTTGATGCAACACTTACTTCCAAAGGCCTTGAAATATGATACATTTGGTTTCTTGCCTTTGAACAATTCATATGGTGTTTTTTTTTAATAAAAAAATTAGTCTGATGGGGCATCTGTTAAGAAAATAATTCATATTGTTGATAGCCTCAACCCATAATGACTTTAGAATATCATTTTCACATATCTTTGCACTAGCAATGTCTTCTAATGTCATGTTCTGGCTCTCAACAACTCTATTTTGCTGTAGAGTTCTTGGTGTTGAAAAGTTGTGAAAAATTTCATTTGTGTCACAATAACCAATGAACTTGTCTCTCTTCCATGGCCAGTTGTAATAGTTACCAGTGGCAAGTTCATTGATATCTGCAATCTCATGCACAACTTTACAAACTCCTTGAAAGCTTCTGTTTTATCTTTTAAAAAGATCACCCATGTGAATCTAGAGTAATCATCTGCTATGACAAATATGTATGAACTACCTCCTAAACTTCTAATGTGGTTTGGTCCACATAGGTACATATGCAATAATTCTATGCACTGTAAGGTAGACACCCTTGTTAATGGTTTGGACTTTGGAGGAAGCACGTACTTGCTTACCTCTAACACATGCACTACACACACAGTATTTCTCGAATTTGTAAGGGGGTAGCCCTCTTAGTAAATCATGCTTGGCTAATTTATAAGGAGTGTGCATGCTAGCATGTTTTAATATACGATGCCAAATCCATGCATCATTAACAGATGCTTTTAGACAAGAAAGATGCATAGGAGAGATATGATCAAGGTTTATGGCATAAACATTGTCTAATCTAGAACTATGCAAGACAATGTCATTGGATTTGACATTTTCAACAGTACATTGGGATGCATCAAACCATACATGGTTGCCCTAATCACATAGCTGTTAAATGCTTAACAAGTTGTACTTCAAACAATAAACCAAATAGACATTTTCAATAGAGCTTATAGAATTCTTACCAATCTTATCAATGCTAACGATGTTACTGTGACTATTGTCTCCAAAGGTCGCTTTAACTGATTTTTATTTTTGAAACTTAGTAAAAAATGAGGTATCTCTAGTCATATGTCTTGACTTGTCGAAGTACTAGAGATTGATCTTGGCTTTGAAACATACCTCCTCAGATTCATCGCTTTCTTTAGTGTTATCTTTGGCCATGAGATAGAGATTGGATGTTTCCTCATTTGCACTTTCACTTTCAAAGCTATCACTGTCACTCCATGTTGCAACCATGGCTCTTTTGTCTACCTTTTTGGAGTTGAATTTGATTCTCTCATTTTTCTTTCCGATGTTTGGACAAGACTATATCATGTGACTTTGGAATTTCGATGCCATAACAAAAGTTTCAATAAACTACACAGAGGTACCATCAGTTTAGTGTAAACTATTTTAAGGACTCTCGGTTTTTAAAACTAAATATAAGGTACCTTGTCTTTTGAGGTAAATAACAGAGAGGACCCTCAAATTTTTATTTGAGCTATTTTCTAGACCTAAGCATTATTCTAGTTTGCAAAGCATGCTCAAAAACTATTCATATTTGCAAATCTACCCTCAATCCTTAAAAATTTACTTTCAAAACATTTACAATTGTGTTTGTAGTTTTTTGCTCACTAATAGATCTTGACATTCTCTTTCAACTAGTATCAGAGCCACGTGCGTAAAAATAATTAAGATTATTAAGCTAATTAATGACGAATTAAGCTAATTAACTGCGATTAATGCTTGAATCATCACCTGCTTCCCCTGGTCCTAATTATTCACATATTGTCCACTCACCTGAAGGTAATATCTTATTAGCACCTCAATTAAACTATATCACTGATATAGTTTTAGAATTAAAAGCCGAATTAGCGAAAATTAAGACTGAACTGAAGGAGCTTAAGAATCAGTTAACTGTAGTCCATCTTTCTCTTATTAACGAAGTTCGGCATAGTGAAAAAGTTACCCCTAATATTAGTACTCCGTTTCAGCATAAATATCTTTTCCAAAACCTAAAAAACAAGATTTCATTTCCTTTGCATGAGATAAAAATCCAAAAAGAAGTAGGAGAATAATTCGGTGAAAAATCGACTGAAAAGAAGGAAAAAGAAGATGGAGTATGAACAATATACTCTTGAAGAACTACAAAAAATGTTCGAAAAAGAACAAAATCTGGAAGAATTAAACAAAATCATGAGCACAATTAGTGATAAACATGACGTTTTGTCTGATGATAATGAAGAGACCAATAGTGTCCAATTAGAAGAAGAAATATATCATTAGATAAATTTGATTAAATTAGAGGATCTCAATGTATTACCATTAGAAGAAATTAGGAAAAAACTTGACAAGAAATATGGTAAAATGACTACTAAAGACGAAAACAATGAGATTGGAGAAGAAATCGACTTATATGAAACAGAGACTAATCTAGTTAAGAATATCGTTCCTAAACCGGAAGAATTTGGTGAACCTTCTAGAAGAAATACGCATTTCCTAAGACCTAGGTACGTTTCAGTAGGACGTATAAGCAATTTTTCCTTCGGGTTTATCCCAAGGAAAACCACGACCTATGAAGAAATTGACCTTACCCTAATCAGCCAAATTGGATATATCTTAAACATTGATCGAGTTCGTAATAGAGAATAAATATTTGAGCATTGGAAAAGAAGAATGAATAGTGTCTTAAACATAAACACTGCGTGGACTGCGGCAAACTTCCTAAATTATATCGAGTATAGTTTTTCTAGCACTGTAGCTGACTGGTATGATTCATTAAGTAAAGATGGTAAAAATACATTAAGAATAATGGAAACACTAGCTTCTATGTTTAGAAGTTTGTGCAAAGAAATTGAAATTGAATTAATCGGAGTTAAACTTGATTATGAAGAAAAAGCAAGAGAATGGCAAAAAAGATTAACAACATAGAACTATGGAATATGAGATATCTAGAAAATTATATTGCTGAATTCAGTCAATACTACTACAAAATTGGGCATAATGAAACAAATCTTGGTATATTCTATGACAAATTGTCATATCCCATAAATTCTATAATTAATGAAAAATACATGGCATGGCTTGAACGAACAGATGTTGATGATACCCTTGGTTCAAGAATTTCCTATTTACGAAAATGGGTCAATGAACAATGCCTTGATCTTCAAAAGCAAAAGAAAATTAAAAAGCAGTTCTTAACTTGCTGGGATTCACATCACCAATGGGGAAAAGAACCTAAGAAAATAAGAAAAAGAAAATTCTATAACAAAAAGAGCTTTAACAAGCAGAGAGGTAAGAAATATAGAAAAAAAATACTATAACTAATCTAGTCATAAAAGAACGAAATTTTTTTAGGAAAACTGCTTATTACCCTGCAAGAAAAAACAACTGCAAATGTTGGGCATGCGGAGAAGTAGGTCATTATGCTAATGAATGCAAAAATAGGAAGAATAACAAACTTATTGAGACGTTGGAAAGCCTAGATTATGTTGAACTTAGTGAAGATGAGGCATTAGACCTAACGCTAAGTAACAACAAAGGAATTGTTGAAATTATATTGGACAATGAATATGAAGAAAGTGATTATGAAGAAACAAGTTATATGATGGAATGTAGTTCGGTTAGCCTTGGTGATTTTCAAGGAGAAAAGTTTGTTGTAGACAATAATCATGAAGAAGTCAAAGGGGATTGAGTTCTTCCCATAATCCAAAAAGACATGATCTATAAAAAAATTCTTCTTTCAATTAAAAAGCAAATACATATGTGAAATGATGGAAGGAGATCTTGAGATAAAGGTTTGTGAGTATGGCGTTGGGGAAGTTAATCTGATTAATTGAGAAAATATTCTTAAGCATAACAAAGATAGAAAGTATAGGTATATCCATGTCGGAAGCATCCAAGTTCAAATCACTCAATTACAATATTATGGTAAAGATATTGATCTTTACGCTTTACTCTGTGACATTAGGCACACCAAATTTAATAATCAGATCATCACAGGGATAAAACCAATTTATGTAATGCGTCAGTAGGATTCAATTATCGACGTAGATATTATATGAGTCTAAAAGATGAATTTGCTAAAAACTTTCTATCCCTTAAGATAAAAACAGTTGAGATGGATATGAAAATAGGATGATATCCTTTAAGGATATTTTGAAAAATTATCTATAAATTAGATAATACAATAGACCCTAAGACTAAGGTGACAATGATAGAGGCAGAGAAATTTGAAAGCCCTACTCAATGCAAAAAATCCAGAGGATTAAATCCAATCCTCAAGAAATAAAAATAGATCGCTCATGAATATCTAGCTTTGCCAACCCCACTAAGATAAATAAGAAAAATATAATAAAAATTGATGAGGAGGGTAAAATCACCACAAACCCCAGTTATTAACAAGCATGAGTACAAGATCAGATTGGGGAGAATGATCTTTATCAGCCAAAGAAGAGCTTAAAGAAGATGACACAATTAGCCTGATAACTGAAATGAGTAGAATGAGTTTTGAAGGTGCAAGACCTAGTATAGATTGAATTACAAGTTTAGAAAGAAAGGTCATTGGGTACAAAACGAAAACTGTTAGCGAACCAATTTATGAGGATGAATTAGTAAAAAATATGACTATGAAAATATGTTATGAAGTTACCAATACAGACCCTAATAGCATCTATATCCCAATAAAGGTATGTTTAGAGGGATATGATAAATATGAACTTTGTGCTTACATAGATAGTGGATGCTCCGTATGCTTTGGAAAAAGAACATTATTTCCAGAATTCATGTGGAAAAAAGCCAAGAATCCTTTACAAGTAAGGATAACTAATAATAGCGTTATGAGTCATAACGAGGCTACAGAAGGGTTATCCATAGAATTAGGAGGAATCCAATGCATTATACTAGTTCTATGGGCCACTGACCAACCCTATTATGATATGATTATTGAAAATAATTTTCAAAGATTATATTCTCCATGCACCCAGACCATAAACCAAATAATATTTACAATTAATGTTCACTTAGTTCCTATTGAAAAATTAAAGCTTACACTCATCAAAAAATTGAATTTACATGCAACCAGCGTGGTGAGAAGGTAATGCCTGCACAACAAGAAATATGACTAACAATCTCATTACTTGAATTACTTGTTACAGAGCAAATTGTTGAGCAACAAAAAAAATTATGCAAAGAGCTCTACTCTGACAATCCTCTAAAATTTTGGGATAAAGACAAAACATTTGCTAAAATCACTTTATTAAATCCAAACACTATCATCCGAGTTAAACAAATGGTGTATACCCACCAGGACATTCAAGAGTTTGGTAAAAAGAACTTCTAGATAAAGGATTGATTAGAAACAATAAGAACCCTCACACTAGGCCCGCTTTCATGGTAAGAATCATACAGAACAAAAAAAAAGAAGGAAAAGCTAGAATGGTAATCAATTATAAAAAGCTTAATGATAATACTGTCTTTGACGGTTACTATATTCCTAACAAAATAATCCTTTTCAACAGAATTCAAGGAGCCTCTTGGTTCTCAAAAATGGATTATAAAAGCGATTATTGGCAGATAAAAATAGATGAGAAAAGTATTCCTCTAACTGCATTTAGTGCCCCACAATGACATTATGAATGGATACTAATATCATTTAGTCTTAAAAATGCACCTCAAATATTCTAAAGGAGAATGGCTAATATCTTTAAAGACCTTAATCATTGCTGTTTAGTTTAAATTGATGACATCCTTATCTTTTCCAAAACCATAGAACAGCACAAAGATGATGTCTTGGCTATCACCCAAAGATGCATTGATCATGGCATTATACTTGGTAACAATGCGTTTATGCTTAACAAGAAATTGAATTTTTAGGTATAGAGATAAAAGCTAGACAAATCATCCTATAAAAGCATATTATGGAAAAAATAGAAAATTTTTCTGAAAAAATTGAAGACAGAAAGCAATTAGAGGTTTCTTGGATGCCTTACCTATACTTCAGACTTCATAAAAGATTTAGCTAAATTAAGAAAGCCATTACAGCAGAAACTCAAGAAAGAAATAAGTTGGACATGGACCATTAATGATACTAAGATTGTTCAAATAAAACTTCAAAAAGATGTGCAAAAATCTTCCTGTTCTTAACCTGCCTAATGAAGGAGATGAATTAGTTTTTGAAACAGATGCCAACAATGAACATTGGAGTGCGGGTACTCAAAATCAAAGAAGGAGAAAAACTCTACAAATATTGCAGTGGAAGTTTTAATAAGGCATAATGCAACTATCCTATAATGGAAAAAGAAATCCTTGCAGTCATAAGGGGAATTGAAAAATTCTTAATCTTTTTAGCCCCAAAACCCTTTCTTGTTCGAACAGATTACAAAGGAATACTTGGTTTTTGTGAAAAATAATTTATCAAATATATAAACACAAGGGCAACTTCTGTGTTGGCAATTATGGCTTAACCAGTTTTCCTTCTCTAGTGAACATATACATGGATTGAAGAACTCTCTAGCAGACAGTTTAACTCGAGAACTCGCTAATGGTGATCATCAAAGTCGACCTCCTGCCAGAAAAGGAGGAAATCCTTAAAGAAATGTCATTCCTACTAGAACGGGTTAAGCCTTCTAGTAAAGTCCTTATCGATAACCTAGAATTCCATACTAAAAGTAGATCACGTTTTGGTCTATTCTCTACTGCCCACCTAATAGCCAAAGATTTTCCCTTCTAGAGTTGCCAATTAGTTACCTTCAATGTCCTTATGAAATCCAAGAAAAAATAAGTTCTCATGTTCAAGAAAAATGGTTCAATGAGTGGTATGCAACCTGCATCGACTTTTATCATCATTATTCCCAGAGTCTTGGAGTACAACGATTTTTTTCCCCGACAGATCTAGAGTTGGTGGTATTTATTTCCTAGTAAATTCATTATCTCGAAATGATCCTGTTATTAAAACCTGAAAATACGGGATTGTACTTTACTTCACAGAAATTCCAGATCCAAAATTCCCATTTTTCGCGACCTTAACTAAATTATAGCAATGCATGTTCAAAAAGATCAATTGGATTCTTACATCTCCTGAAGGACCAACGAAAATTCCAGTTCGCAGATACCTAACTTTAGAGGTTTATAGCGCTTTAATTGAATATGAAAATGGAAAAGCCAAACCAGCCCATTATCTTGTCTAAATCGTTGATTGCGACGATCTCAATGATTAACGACAAAGTTGGGGTTCATGGAAATCCGGTAAATCTAGTTACTGATCCTGCTTTATCACGGGCCGTTGGATTTTTCAACATTTATCATCAGTGTTGGGCATTAATCGAATGAGGGAAAACATTAATGCATTGTGGAAACACGACTTTCGCCTTTGATAATGAATTTAAAGATTACATGCAGGTGGAAGGAGCAGTGTTAGAAGATATCTTTGATTATCTTTTGGATGTTGGAGCTGGAAAATTCTTATAAAAAAAGGGGAAGAAATGTCTCCTTGAATCCTTGAATTATTTGAAGAATGAGACCCAGAGCACCTTAAGCAAATTAATGAAGATTTTAATGATTATCCAGATAATGATGGTCTGGAAGATATAATTGAAGATGAAGGAATACAGAATCTCGACAATGATGACTAGTCTTGTCATCACTAAAAGCTCTGAAAAGTGGCTGCCCTATTATTGTACTATTGTGAGAAGTGTCTGGTCTGAAAAATAGAGTGTGTACTGTAGTCATCAGTGTGTACTGTAGCCATGTCAAAAATCTTTATGTACTGTAGCAGTCAGGGCATCCTAGGTACCCCCATCCCCTCTATAAATAGAAAGGTCGAGTGCTGAGAAGGGACACGATCATTTGAGTATTCTTAAGCAAAAGATAAGTTGGGATTCTCCATTTCTCTATGAACAAGCATCTCTAATGATTTTAGCTTAAGTCCCTCTTCAAAGCTGTCCATTGTAATATTTCCACTTTTAAGCTTTTAATAAAAGAAGTTTCCCAGTAGGGAACGTTATCCAATTGAACCTTATGTTTTAAATATTATAATTTCTTGATTAAAGTTCCACTATCCTTGAAAAAGATTAAAAACTTGATTAGTGGCTACGACATGAGGTAGGAAACGAAACAGATCTGTGTTATGCCTGATCTAAGGAAGGAGAGGTTGAGATTAGCAATCTCTATAAACTAGAAGCTAAAGGAATGCCAGAGTCCAGCGCCGACTAAGTTCAGGTAACGGTCAAAACTCTCTAATTAAGTTTTAATTAATTTTGCTAAGCATGGTGAGCCTATAACCACAGAAATTATAATATGTAAGATATAAGTAGTAGATTATGATAACTAGTACCAGTAAAGTCATTATAAGAAGTTAAATAAGTTAAAACAAGCATATTTTCTGAAAAAACCCCTAAAAATAGCTAATTTATACGTTTTTCCTATTCTATGGACTATTCTGCAATTTCTAAAAGTTCAAGGACTAAATAATAAGAAAAAAGGATCTGAAAATTAGTTTTCTGAAAACATAGGGTATTCCAGAATTAGTTTTGAAAAGGCAGGGGCCTAAAAATAGTTACCCTTGAACTTAGAGACCTGGGAGTCAGTAATTCCAAAAGTTTTGGTTAGTATCAATTTTTGAGACAAATTTACCTTTGAAATTTCGATCATTCCTCTTTGAGGTTTACCCTTTCCAAAATCCCTTGAATTTTGGATGCTTTTGAAATATCCTTTTGAATCCTTTGGCTATTATAGCCACTGATTGATCATCATCGTTTTCAGATTTCTCAGATGACATCTTAATGTCATTGAACTTTAGCGCAAGTCCTTGTTGTGGAGCGTACTCTTCATTTTCTACCTATAAGTGAATTTCATGGGTTAGAAGTTTTCCAACAAGATTATCTAACTTGAGGGTTTTTAGATCTTGTGCTTCTTCAAGCGTTGTGATTTGGGGTCCCCACTTGCTTCTTAGAAAAGTTAGAACCACGAAACAAAGGAGGTCTAGTAAAAGAGCGTACTTGATTAATTTCAACATTTTCAACGGAAACCATCATAATTTCCATAAGATGGTTAAGTCAATGTGTGTGGACTTGGCTCTAATACCAATTGAAGGTCCCAAAAGCCAGTGTTAGATAACCGTAGAGGGGGTTAATAGAGTGATAACTTAAAATTTAAACTTTATATAAGACTCAATGGACTTTGAACCTAACTACCAATGTCAGAGAAAACAACCTTGAGGGTTCGTCACCAATGTCAGTAACAAACAAAATTAAGGTGCAAAAATAAATTGGGACAAAACATATGCTATTTTATGATGTTCAACATTCCAAATAAGATTAGTCATCGCCTATGGCACTTCTTCCTTTAGAGTTTAATCACCTCCACTTCTTGTTCACTTAAGAAGTACACACCAATGACCTTGCCTTTACAATCTATCTAAATCTCACTCAACTTAAGAACCTCAACTAGCACACTCACTAAATATTGACCTTTCAATATCTAACTTCACAACTAAGCTCCCCAACCTGTTATAATTCCCTTTCAAATAATCAAATGAAGAACAATTACACATGAATGATTTGCACTTGAGCTCTTTTTTATGTTGTAATTCTTTCTTGTGTCTTGCAGAATGCTTCATATCTGCCTTTTATAGATTTGAAACCTTCTTGTGTCTTGCAGCTATACTTGCCAATTCTTCATTGCATTCTGTGCCCAGAATCTAATGTCGTTGATTCAAACTTTGGTGTTTCCAAACTCAACTCTTGATCGACAACATTATTGGATCTTGATTGTTAAGAGGAGAGCTTAATTTGATCTCCAAAGATCTTGCCGTAATCAATCAGAATTACTTATAAATGAACTCAAGATTGATTTATTGCAACTTTTCAAAACTAGATCAAATAAAACCTTTTACAATATCTTGGATAACAAGCAAATATATATTGCACCAAAAGATATAATCCATCCAGACATAAATAAAGGATTATTTCTAAATATATTAATGACAATATATCACAAAGAATAAATCAATGTATCATATAAATTCATTTTTACCAAAAACGATTTTGTTAATACCAAAGTAAGAGATTCTGACTTTGATATTAGAGTCCTGCAAAAATAAGAATGGTTAGTGTACTCAATGTATTCAAATTAAAATTTTGTCTTTCACTCAAAGCATTCAATATCTTTAACATATGACATAAAAAGCAATCAATGGCATTGCCACTAACATTGAGGGAGTCTTTACACATGAAACTGTAAGTAATGAACCCCCACATTAACGAAATTTATTTCAATTAAGACAAATGTATATAAACCTTCAAAACTCATGTAAATACAACATTCACATGAACCCCATAATTATGAAATTGTGTCATAAATATATACTTTTATCAAGAATTGGAATACTGGCTTCGTGCCATCATATACATGATCATCAACATGTATTCAACTTATGTATCACATATCACCATAACTATCGTTAATGGCCTCATGGTTAACATGAGAGCAACCCAAGCTCTATAATCAAACCTCTTATGTAGATAATCATAATAATCATAACATAAGCCATAGCATATAGATTGAAGCGAGCCTTATATACATGAGGCATCGCATCTTATGACTAAGGCCCTATTCTTTTAGTAGTTTAACGGACCCAATCCACTCACTCTCACTCTCACTCTCACCCACTCCTTCCTCCTCTGTCCCACATCTTCTCACACTTTAAAAAAAATACCACTTCTTTTCACTCCTACATATAACTATTATTTTTCATATTTTTAAAACTTTTATAATCTATGTAATTATGTGTATGAATAATTTGATAATACTTATGAAACGTTTTATTTATTTTTCGGATGTTATGGAAATATTTGTTAGTCGTGCTGGAAATTGCAAATGAGGGAATTTTTGTTATATATATTGAAGAATTTATTTTTTTTTGCTTTGTTAAGTAAATGTTAGTTTTTTATGACTGGTAGATAGTTTGGATTTGATGCTTTATATGGAAGGGATGCTTAAATTTTTTATTTTTTTTTTGCGTTGGTTACGAAATATTTGATAGGTCATCAAAGCGTGGATGATTGTTTCTGTATGTGTAACAAATTTATTTTTCGTTCATCGTAATTTGGGGCCAAATTTGCAGATTTTTTTCGGCATAACAAGGGAGTGTGTAGATTTTCTTTGCGTTGTTTGTAATTCATGACAGTAAGTGCAAATGTATTATACGTGTAATCTGAGAGTATATTTTTTCCGTGTGCGTTAGTAACAAAATATTGGAAGTTCTTCACACAAATTGCAGATGATTATTTTTCGTGTGCTGAGAGCCTATTCTTTTCGTTGGGAAATATGAACTGGTAAATGGGTGAAGTTGGTTGAGACTGGCAAAAATAGGTTAAAGTAGATTGAAGTGAGTATTTTTTGTTGAAGTAGGTTGAAGTGACTATTTTTTTTTTTTTGTTGAAGTGAGTTGAAGTGGGTTGAAGCATGTTGAAGTTGGTATTTTTTTTGTAAAAATGGGTTGAAGTGGGTTGAATTAGGTTAAAGTGAGTTGAAGTTGGTTGAATTTTTTTTTTGTATGATGGGTAGAAGTTGGTTAAAATAGTAAGAAATGGATTAAAGTTGGTTGCAGTGGGTTGAATTGGGTTGAAGTAGGTTGAAGTTGGTTGAAGTGCATATTTTTTTTGTTGAAATGGGTTGAAAGGAGTTGAAATAGGTTAAAGTGGATATTTTTCGTTGAAATGGGTTGAAGTAGGTTGAAATGAGTTGAAGTTGGTTGAATTTTTTTTTTTTGTATGATGGATAGAAGTTGGTTAATAGTAAGAAACGGGTTGATGTTGGTTGAAGTGAGCTGAAGTGGGTTGAAGTGAGTATTTTTTTGTTGAAGTGGATTGACGTAGGTTGAAGTGGATTGAAGCTGGTTGAAGTGGGTTGAATTTTTTTTTTTTTTTGGTATGATGGGTAGAAGTTGGTTAAAATAGTGAAAAATGAATTGAAGTTGGTTGAAGTTGGTTAAAGTTGGTGTTTTTTTTTTATTGATGTTCGTGAACTGGGTTGGTGTGGGTTGAAGTTGGTTGATGTTGTTAAATTTGGATTTACCAACGAAAAGAACAAGACCTAAACATATGCCTTTTTTTTTCATTGTTCGTATTTGGTTAATATATGAAAAAAAAATATATCCATAATTTGTTTCACGAATAACGAAAATTACAACTTTTTTGGGGTAACAACAGGCACAAAACAATATTTTGTACCTGAGTCAGCACAGAAAAATAATTTTTTCAGTCTAAATTTTTTTTTCATCGGTAATTACTATCACAAATAAAAGATTACATTAAAAAAACAAAATACGTAACTTACATCAACTCTTCTACTTCATTCAACTCCTTCCCACTCCTTCCCCCCTTCCCCACACTTAAAAATAAATACCACTCCTACCCACTCTCATCCACTCCTTTCCTCCCTTTCCTACTCTCGCTCATCCCACACCCGTAATTTCCCAACGAAAAGAACAGAGCCTAAGTACATGGAATTGCCACTATCATAATAGATGAGCATCTCTAATATTATGGCCAACAAATTAAACAATATAATCAAGTATGTACTCAATGTGTATAGCCATTGGTCAATCAATTACAACAGCATTGTTATTTGAAGCCAATAAAAGCAATCAATCATTACATTGGCAACTTTAAAGCACCCAGTGACTTGCTTAAACCACATAATTAAACAATGGCAGAAAATGATGTATTGTATACTTCCCTTCACAAATATTGATAATTTTCAATCAGTCAGCTCCGTCCAACTAAATGGTAGTATATATCTTGCTTCACAAAGTGGTCAAGGCAACACGATCCCTTTATTGTATATTTCCCTTCACAAAGGTGAAAACTCATCTTATTATGTGCTTCATACTTAAATAAGCAGCTTCATTAAAAGTAACTATATGCAAGTTGGAGACATGGAAGGTAAATTTCGATGGTGCCAAGCTAGGGGATTGTGGTCATGGTTTGGGGGCAGTGACAAGGGACTCACTGAATAAAGGGAAAAGGCTTGTAGGATCTGATTTTGAGGAGGCTTGTGCGTATTTATTTGTAGTCAACCAAGCCTGGAAACGTGGCTACAAGAGTCTAGCATTCAAAGTGATTGTGCAAGCATTATCTCATCTCTAAAGAAGAGGAGGTACTCTAAGCATGTAGTTGATCTTGTCCTTGTGGATATTTTAAATTTTTCGTTAAGGCTTGAGTTTTATGCTTTTGATCTTGTGAAAAGAATGAGGAATATGACGACTTCTATTCTCATCGAATTTCAACCGTATGTCTTGTCATGTAGGCCATCAGTTGGGAAGGGACCAGACAGTATTTATAATTTGATTTTGGATTATTTGTGTACTTTGATTGCTAATTGATAAATGATATTTCTCATTTCCTATTAAGACAAATAATTAAGATGATGATATGGAATAGTTCATCACCTTATTTATTTAAGAAACCAAGTGCCCAATTTGTTTCATAAAGAATTAGTAGACCTGGCAAAACTGACCCGAGACCCGAAACTCGAACCGAACGACCTGGACCCATACCCGACCCGACACCCGAAATATGCTCACCCGAAACTGGACCCGAAACCCGAATTGACCCGAACCGAACCATACCCGACCCGAAATTTTCTAAAAAGTTGCTTGTTTTGGCATGACGAACATATTTGACCAAAAATTGGTTGACCCGAAATCGACCCAACCTGAACCATACCCGACCCAAACCGAAACGACCCGAAATGTCATTTAACCCGAACATGACCCAACCCGAACTTGACCCGACCCGTACCCGAACCGAATGACCCATTTGCCAGGTCTAAGAATTAGACTTGGAAGTTTGCCCAACCACGGATTAGGTAAGCAAGTTACATTTTTGTGGTTGGCGGCGGGAAGCGGGCGTTGTTTGTAGCTAAGAGTTGAATTTCACTTTACTAATAAAATGTGGGTAATGGAGTAATTAGAGACTTAGTTTAAGTGGCTTCCATCAAAGGTAAGATGAGAGAAAAAAGACTCAGATAGTTTGACCATGTGAAAAGGGAGTGTGGACAGTCTAGTGAGAATATGTGAGAAGATTAACATCCTCGAGGTAAAAGAGGGAAGGACGACCAAAGAAGAGTTTGGATGAGGTGATTAGCGAGGATTTGAAGGTCGTAGGGTTGACGGAGGACATGACTCAGGATAGGAGACTATGGTGGGACAAGATTAAGATTTTAGATCTCAATGACTTAGCCTTGTAGTTGTCTCTCGATTGCTGAAAGGTAGGTTTGGTTGTGGTTTTTTCATATATAGTGTTTATATGCAGGTAGTACATACATCTGGGAAGAGATATTATTTGCCTACCTCTGTTGACTAAGGTAATGTACATTCCTCTGCTATGTTGTACTTATATTTACATAGTTACTGCCACCTGATGTATTAGTACTTCTTAGTTCAATTCCCTGTTGCTTATCCTTAGTTTTGCTTCATAAAATGTTTTCACAAAATCCTTCTTCTATAAAATATTTTCACAAAATCTTACATTTGGATCTCCTCAAATTTCGCGAAAGTAGGACCCACACTGAGAGGTGTTGTTGTTGTTAATAAAAATCTGGGTAAAATTTAAGAAATATTTCAGATTAAACACTCAACTATTAACTCCTTAACATTTAGTTCAAGAGATTTATATCTTTTACATGTCATCAACATGAATTCTTTTGCTAAGCCACAACATGTTTTTACAAGATGAATTCTCAAAATCTTTATGGATATTAAAAGGACCCAACTAGGGCGAAGGACATGCAGGCGTTTGATAACAAGTTTTTTGAAGAGATTTTCCAGAAATTTTGGCCATTTGGACTTCAACTGGCTATTTGACAAGTTAAACAACTAATTGACTTGGTGTGGGTTGGTGTGAAAGTGTAATACCTACACTCCTCGCATTCTAGTGCCTTCAGAATCATGTACTCCTTTCTGCCTCTCTCTGTGTACAAAGTTCTGTTTTTCAGCTGCAAAATCCACACATAATTCGCCTTTGGCTAACAGATTTTTGAATGATGATAGAAACAGACAACCAAAATTCCTTCAGCCTGAACAAGCTATTGCACAAGTGATAACTATCAATGAAATCAAGCCTCAGGACACTACTACTTAGGATAAAAGTCCGAAAGGCAACACAGTAATGCTCAACTCACAAGAGGGCAAAATCAGTACTGTAAATTACACCCTGATGGATGCAAAGCATAACATCAAAAACAAAAACCTCACTAGGACTGCTGAAGGCCTATTCCACCCCCAAAATGACCACCCCACCTCTTCAGTCACACATCTTCCTTCCTCTGCCTGCATTAGAGGAGGAACCCCGATTGAACTGAGGACAAGCTTCCACATTCCTGAGGAAACTAGTAGCCAGTTGGCAATTACGGTTTTGCCATCCTCAGGCACATTGGGTTGTGTTCCTTGGAAGATAAGCAACTGAGTATTCGGGACTGGAAAAATCAGTGAAACTTGATTGGAGCAAAGATTTGTTGGGGTAACTGGAGGACCACTACTTCTAGATACAAACTGACCAAGATCAAATGGCTGCTGGTGTTGCCATGGTGTAGGAGTCATGGAAGACATTTGCGGAGTGTTGCCAGGATTTTATGGTTTAAGCCATGACATATCATTTATTTGAAACTCAGTAGGGAAACCCATATTCAGCTGCTGAATTGGCATCCTATTAGCCCACAAACCATTGAACAGGAATTCCGCTGATATTGTACTTGTGCCAGCTGAGAAAGTGCCGTAAGTTAAGGCCGGCAAGTAAAATGGCTTAGCTCGACTTTTGGGGTTCCTTCTGCTCTTTCTCTTGTTCCCGGGCCCTGATTATTATTACTATTGCCTCTCTTGGACATTTTCATAATTCTCTTGTATTCAACCTCCTTTTTGTCATCTGAGAACTTCTAACGTCTCTTCATCGATCTCGCCTGAATCACATCCTTTCTGGTAAAGATTTTTGTCATTCAGTACATGATCAACGAACTCTGGAACAAAGCCTACTGCACTTCCAGTTTGGAAAGCAACAGCTATTTTGCTTTCTAAATTATATCTCCCAATATAATATGGGTTTTGACAGGCCCGAATATCTCATCTATTAGACCTAGTGGCAACCTTTTCTCAGTTATCCATAACATTGAACCTTCAGTCAGAGGATAGTGAATCTCTGACCCTTCAACGATAGCCTGAGGACTAAAATCTGAAACATAATAGTCATTAAACCCACTTAGTAGGTAAGGAACTCAGAAAAGACATAAACTTCCTGCTATTAGATTTGCGTAGACAATGCCCGTCCATCGCATATACCTGTAGAGGGTTAATGAAATTAAGATTCAACAAAATCAAGGTCAATTTTCGAAGCTTAACAGATGAAACAACTCCCACCAGTGACGTTTGATGACATGGCTGTAGAGTGACATTCACCGAAGGCACTGGTGTTAGATCCTGAAAATAACAGTCGAGACCATTCTAACCAAATATGTAAGTTCAACGTGCAAGCATTTGTTAACACAATGTACAGGCTGGAAATAGGAATAGCATCAACAGCTTTCACAAAAAGTTGGTAGGATTAGGCAAATGTACATCAGTTGAACAATGCACAGATAATGGCCAAGAAAGAAAATCCATTTACACAGACAGCAGGCACAAGCTCGATTTCCTCAGTCAAATAAGTCAACATTGTGCTACTCAGATGATGTTTTCTGTTTTCACAGTGATGACTATTGGATTTTACTGCAATTAAGCATCATCACCAACGGGAACTAGTGAAAATGCAGCAAAGTAAGAAATAACCACAAAACCATCACATTTTTGCAATCCAATATCTACTTCTATTTCAGACTTCAGGGATAAAGACATTCATAAATCGAGACTCCTAGAAGAGACTGCAGCCATCTAGCACATCACTCTGACAATAAGAACTTCCTTAGAGAAACACAAGAAGGAAGGATACATCCTAGTGAAAACACAGCTCTGGGCTCTCCTATGTAGTCAATACTGAGTTACTAGCAAAATGTAAGAATTCTCAATGAGTGCCTTCAGTTATGGAGTAGAGTAAGAAACAAATACAAGAAGATACTAAATAAAACATGAAAATGAAATACTTCAGTGAGGGTATGCAAGAATCGTTCAATACTGGGAGGATATTGAAACAGACAAGTGCCGCCACAGAATCCCTAATTCAGAAAATAGCTTCACCAAACACAGTGAGTGCTGTAATGTGATTTACAAACCCATGTCAAAGGTGATTTGCAAAAGGGTTAAAGAAGTTTTTCCCAACATAATAGAGAGAGCACAAGCTGCTTTTATCAAAGGACAAAACATCATATATATATATATATATATATATATATATATATATATATATGTGTGTGTGTGTGTGTGTGTGTGTGTGTGTGTGTGTGTGTGTGTGTGTGCATGCAACATCTCATGCTATGCCAAGACATAATGAGAC
>JACYFF010010365.1:11784788-11810782 GCA_017589665.1 Selenicereus undatus | reverse complement strand
TTCCGCATTTATCTTGTTGATTTTCGCCTTTGTGCAAATTGAAAACATCTGTTGCAAACAAGTTGGGAGGTTGTTTGTAATTCAAGAACAACGTTTGCAATCAGGAAGGTATTTGTCAGTAAATACGCGAAAATCGAGCACCACAATTCACCCCCCCTCTTAAGTGTAAGTACTCCTAAATTCAACACCTCCTCATCTTCGAGTACTTGTGCAGAAAATAAATTTTTTTAGTAATCATTTTATTGTGAACATTGATATAAACTAAATTTATATGTGCATACTATGTTCAATTAGATGGAGTGCTTGGATTAATTATTCAACTATAGCACTTCTTCCTCCTAGTCGATCAACGCAATAAGAGTGATGGATACTTCTATTTTATGATGTTATGAAAGCTCAATAATAAATAGTGATTATTTGTCTTGACAATTATCTAAAATAGTGTATAGCGAAAGGTCACCAGATGACTAAAAAAAATATAAATAAGATATTATTAGTAATTAGTAATCAAGAGACAAATTATGTAAAAAGTAATGAATATAACAAAAAGATGTTTATCAGATACTCTTTAAAAAAATAAAACAATAATAATAATAATAATAATAATAATAATAATAATAATAATAATAATAATAATAATAATAATAATAATAATAACAACAACAACAACAACAACAACAACAACAACAACAACAACAACAATAACAACAACAATAACAACAACAACAACAACAACAACAACAACAACAACAACAATGAGATGTCTTATCTGGAGAAGATGTGTTTTTTCCAAAATAGGAATCGACATTTTAGATTCAATAGATGACTATTTTTTATAACTAAGATCACTATATATCAAATTTCGTAAGTCACTTCCGTTGCATCATTTTAGGGTTTTCGAAGATTATCACCTTTTTTTAACTATGTGTTTTTTTTAAGATAATAAGATTATCATGAATCCTTTTCACACACACACACACACACACACACACACACACACACACACACACACACACACACACACATATATATATATAGCTGAAATTTTAGTGTTTTTTTAAAAATAAAAATAAATGGTATTTTTTGAATAAAAAATAAAGTGATATCATTGCAGATTATTTGCTTTTTCCCTCTATCAAGGAATAGGATTATCATCTGTCCATTATCACTTATATAATTGAAACAATGGTTATTATTTTAAAAAATAATAAGAAATAGATATTTTATTGAAAAAAGATACATTATTTAAGATAAGAATCAATGGATTAGATTTATTACGTGACTAATTTGTATGGATAAGATTACACCAAATTCAGCAAATCATTCTCATTGCACCATTATAGAATTTTTAAAGATTATTAATCTTTTTGTAACTGCTTGAGTTTTTCTTTAGATAATGCGATTATCATGTATGCTTTACTAAATATAACCAAAACTATAAGGGATTTAAAAAAATAAAAATAAAAAGGTATGTTGCTTGGGGAGGGTAAATTTTTTTAAAATTTTAAATCTATGGTTTAGATTTAATAAATAAATATAACTACCTAGGTTTTCCCCCTAGATCATCCGTCTCTTGTTAGGTGTTTGTGAAATCTTAGGGGATTTTTTTTAGGGATATCTTAACTTTGAAATCACTTTCATTGTAGCATTTTAGAATTTTTCAAAGATTATCATATTTTCTTTTAATTGCATGATTTTTTTAGATAATAGGAATATCATGTATTCGTACGTTGTCATATATGACTGAAATTATGTTTTTTTTTTAAAAAATAGAAACAAATGGGTATACTTTAAATAAAAAATTGAATTGATTTAGTGGCATATCATTTTCTCTCCCCCTAGATATAGGATTATCATATTATTTATCACATATATAACTAAAATATCGGTATTTTAAAAAAAATTAGTAATAAAGAATTTTTTTTTTGGGCAGAAGGTGCATTATTTTCTAAGATAAAATTGATGGCTTAGATTTAACAGATGACTAATTTTTCTGGCTAAAATTACATCAAATTTCGCAAATCGCTTCTATTAGCACTTCATGATTTTTGAAAGATTATCACAATTTTTTAAGTGCTTGCGGTTTTTTTAGATAGGAGGATTATCATGTACTCTTTATTATATATAAACAAAACTATGAAGAATTTTAAAAAATAAAAATAAATAGGTATTTTACTTGGATAACGTAATTTTTTTTGTTCTGAATTTACAGAATAAATATAATTGCATAGGTTTTTTCCTAGATAATAGAATTATCATTTATTTTTTTATCATCTATATCCAAAACCATGGGTTATTTTAAAAGAGAAAGGAATCTCTTAAGTTTAAAAATCAACATCTTAGATTTAACAAATAAATATTTTTAAAGGTCAAGATTACATCAAATTCTGCAAATCCCTCAATTGTAGCATTTTAGGGTTTTACAAAGATTATCACTTTAAACAAAGATTATCACTTTTTATTTAACTGCTAGGAATTTTTTAGATAATGAATAAATATAACTGCCCATATTTTTTTCATATATAATAAGATATCATCTATCCTTCATCATGTGTATCCAATGCGGGGTTTTTTAAATGAAGATAAAGGGATATTTTATTTTTAAAATCGTCTGTTTAGATATAATGATTAAGTAATTTTTATAGTTAAGATTAAACCAAAGTTTGCAAATCACTTTAAGTTACTACATTTTAGAGGTTTTCAAAGATTACTATTAATATAGCATATACATAGATGACATGAAAATTAAATTTACCTCAACATAGTAGAAACAAAGGATCGCACAGAGGAGGGGGTGACCCTATCAGGTTTTACTTTTCTAAAAACAATACTAATTTATTCTCATTCGGTCCTTCCTGTTTAGTTGGGCGGCAATTAGATTTTTAGAAAGAGAAAGAAGAAAGAGAGAGGGAGAAGTGAGAGTGCTTGTGAATGTGAAATAAGTTTAAGTGAACCAAGTCCCATAAATTTTTCACCTCAAAAAGTTTCAATTTTTTAATAGTTAGATTTATTTACTAACCTCTTAGACTCCTCTTATGCTAACATATTTGATAATATTTAAATAGTTGTGAATTTGTTTTTTAAAAAATTAAATAGGATAGGGTTTGGTAGTTGTAAATTGTGGATATTAAAATGATCATTGGTCTAACGGCTATTTTTTTTAATAATTCGTTTTTTAAATTACAATAGTTTTTTTAAAGAAAATCTAACGGTGACCATTAAAAGCACCACTAATCAAACGATTGAGAACTTTTAATTTTTGAGAATTTAGATAAATCATAGGGCCCATAAAATTGCTATTATGTCATATATATATATATATATATATATATATATATATATAGATATAGATAGATAGATAGATAGATAGATAGATAGATAGATAGATAGATAGATAGATAGATAGATACTCCATAATCCTTATTTCCACAATTATAGAATTATACTTCATGAGATTATTCTTTCTTATGACCATTTCCTTAATAATGGTTTTTTTTTTTACCCTTATTGCTATGCAAGAGATTTGAAAATTAGAAAATAATTTTTTTCAACAATCTAATGATTGTGATGATGATGCAAGAAAATTCCACATCACCACAACGTTGCTTTTATTATATAGTATAAATGCATGATAAAAATATAATGAATTATCTTCTAATATCTTCTAATAATTTTTTTTTAAAAGAAGGATAAAATTTTGTAAGAGTGATGTGTCAAAAAAATAAGGAGCTTGTATTTTGTTTTTGTATATCCATGTGATGCATAGAAAGTTTTTGAGTTTTTTAATTACAATTATTACATGTAAAAAGTATAATAAAATATATTTGTAATTCATATAATTTGTAGAAAATTTGTTTGAGCCTCTGTAATAACAAAAATAAGCACAATAATTTTTTTAAAGTTAAGTGGAAACCCCCTTGTCAGAATTATTTGTGAATAGAAAAAATATCAATGTAGAATCTTAAAAATAATTGTGAATTTTTCACTATCTGTTTTAAAAATTTATCAGGTATAATAATTTTGTCTAACTCCTTAACTATACATCATTTATATAGTAAATTATTTATGATAAGGTCTCAAGGATGTACTGATGATGATGATGATGACAATAATAATTACTATTATTACTATATATTTCAAAAATATTTTATTATCTCTTAATAATGTTTATGTATAGTAAATAGAATTTGTAACTATCATCATGATATATTTATATCTCTAACATTTCATATTTACGTACAATAGTGAAAATATTTTAGTTTTTTATTATTTTAATTAAAAATGATAACGTATGTGGCTTGAAGTTAGGTTTGGAATTAGGTTAGAAAAAATCCAAACCTCTAAAAATTTGACATATGTCATATCCTAGCTTTGGGATGTTTTGTTTTAATAAAGACATATATATCTCAGATTGGAAAAACAACCATATGTTTAGGAAAATTTAGTGTCTTTCTTTTTAAACAAAAAGACAGGGTATAGTAATGAATTCTTTCCCAAACTTTAAATTCAAACACAATATTTTTGCAATTGCCTTCTGGGTGATGATACGTGTCCTGCAGCAAGACACTCTTAAATATCTTTTCTTAACCCAAATTAATGTGTTTTATGATTTAAAATTACCAAATTTTTAATAATTAGAACTTATTATGAGTTGTAAAACTTTAATATTTGTTGGCTATGTCAATAAATAAAAATTGACACCCTAACCGGATTAACTCCATTCGCGAAGGCATATTATATGTATAATTTTATAAATATGAAAAATTATTTATAAAAGGATAATTTTACACAATTTGTAAGTTTTGACATCCTTCCACTATTCAATCATACCATCTTTTTTCCGATTTAATACGTAATAATATACATTTTAATTGAAAACAAAACACGTTTTAAGTGTCTTGCAGCAAGACATTTATCATTTAAGTTGGAGTTTAAACCCGAATTCGATTCATTGAATCCCAGAAAAACAACAATGCTTTTTTTTTCCTTCTTCCTTTATTTTTTTGGGCATCTAACCTTATGAAACTGCAACGCTTTCATCCTTTGTTTGACACATGCAATGTACACCCGGGTCACTTGTTAATTAGAATTAGCAGCACTAAAGTGCTGGTAATGGTTTGGAGTTGCAGTGTTAGGGACATTGTACTTATATTGGTCGGTTAGGAGTTTGATTGATGCAAAAAAACAGGACTTGTGTTTTCTAATTGAACAACTGCCTTCATGGAATGAGTTGAATGACTAAACCATCAAGCCAACAATGCACGCGAAATAGTAATATATTGTGCAGCTCATGCTGGGCGTACTAACCATTATATACGCCGAATTGCACAATATAAGAACTGCACTAAGTTTTTTTTCCATCCCCATAAATGCCTATAACATAATAAACAAAGATATACCTATATGCATCCTACTTCATGGCAAATAGCGGTTACCTTCTTAACAGGCAGAGTCCTGCTGGTTTGATTTCTATCCCCATCCAACCTTTCATACTGATCAAGATTAGGAAAAGGTTTTTCCAACTTACATTGCTAACCAACGTTACAGATGGAGATTTGCATAATATCAGACGATATGCAGAAGTAGAGATATTTCACTGTCCCGATAGATATATCACATACATCACTATTAAAAAAAACAAAAAAGTTAACTCGTTATTTCACTGTCCCGATAGATATAGTTGCATAAATCAATCGCACATATCAATGACATTAATATTGTTTCAGAACCATACGTAAACCAAAGACATAGAAGAACAATAAGCATGTAAAAAGAAGTGCTTAATATATATCACTGCATCGCCAAGAAAGAAAGAAAAATATAAAATATAAACAGAAGCATTCTTAGACCTAAACAGCATGCCATCAGCAGAGTTGAAGGGAAAAAACCTAATGTTTATTGTTGTCCCTAGCATTTTCTTCCCTCCCAAGGGGAATTACAGCTTTGTCTTTAAACCTAATGTTTATCGCCTGGCAAGTGACAACAAACCCAGCACGCTCCGCAGCTTGAGCCTCCTTCATCGAAGCTTGTCTGTCAATGGCAACACCTTCTCTTTGTAATGCCCATATAGCCCTTTCTATTTTCTTGTCAACCATTGCAGTCTTACCATTAGCTTCTTCCAACTTGGCAGCAGCTATCCAAATGGCTGGCTCTTTTGGGAGCTTTTCCCTAGCTCTGTTAAGTACTTTCTTGGCCATGTCATAGGCGGGCAAGAGCAAGCCAAAGCTCAGTGTTGACTCTTGTAGTAGCCAAGGAAGTTTTGATGAAACACAAATTAATTAAAACTTAGCACATAAAAACAAGAGATTAGAACACAAAGAAAAGATGTGCATGGGCTTGGTTGATTCAATTGAAAGACAAATTGAATATTAAAATACAAGCTGGTATCCATGAAAAACATGGATAATATACATAGGAAAATATGTGTATGTGATCTTATTTGATTAAACTTGATTGCTTGATTAAAAAAACAATTAAGGAATTCACTTGGCTGCATCAAGAAGTCTTGGAAATTATATGCTCCTTGATATCCTCCAGTAATGAAATGCAAATTAAAACAAATTAGGCAAGCATCTTATCTTGACTAAAGGATATTCTGGGATTACTTGCTGCAGAGAAAGAATTTCAGTGAATATTTTTTTTTAAGGCAAGGAGCTAAATCATATCAATCAAGACCACAAAAGGAGGCAAGAAAATAAAGTCAAATGCTATCAAGAAGAAGACGGATCCTGAAAATCAGCATCATATTGGTTTGATCAGAATTGCCTTCTTGGCTCTTATCCAGAACTGAGTATAAATAGAGGACAAATGGACATGCTACTAAAAAAGCAAGTGTGTGACAACATTAAGAACTTTCATTAAGCTATTATATTAAGTACTATTTGTGACAAAGAGTTGTTGAGTGACTTTGAGAAAATCATTGTTAAGGAGTGAACTTGAGAGTTGGTGTGAGGTCACAACTCTTCCCATACTTTAATCAAGAGGTTGATCTAAAGTATTTGGGATCTATAGGGTGAGGTAACTCTGAGAGATTGAGAGTTGAATCCTAGAGTTGGATAACTCTAGGTGGGGACCTAAGTCTGTTTGAGGCCCAACTTCGTTAAAACATCGTTGTGTCTATTGTTTATTTTATTTCTGCATTTTATTTCTGCCTTCAAATTTGTTTTTAAATTTTGTACGATCTTCCTATTCACCCCCCTCTAGGGCGATCCAACTCTTCAATTGGTATCATAACCAGACCCACACTCTTTGACTTAATAGTTGAGTGGGTGACGATCATGACCTTCTCTGGAGATGTCAATTTTGAAGGACACTCTACTATTAGACCCCCTTTATTGAAAGGAACAAATTTTGCTTATTGGAAAAATGCTATGCAGATTTTTATTGAATCTACTAATATGGAATTATGGAAAATTGTGAACAATGGTCCGTATACTGTGCCCAAGATCAAAAATGAAAAGGGGGAAGATATAGATAAACCAAAAGATCAGTATACTTGTACTAATTGGGAAAGACTCACTAAAAACTCTAGAGCTAAACATATTCTCTATTGTGGTTTAGATGCTAATGAGTATAACAGAATCTCTGCCTATGATATCGCCAAACAAATCTGGAATAAGTTAATTGTTACATATGAAGGAACAAGTCAAGTTCGCGAGACTAAAATGAATATGTTTGTTCATCAATATGAATTGTCTAAAATGCATGATGATGAATCTATAAAGGACATGTTCACTCGGTTTATTGATATTAACAATAATCTAAAATCACTTAGGAAGAGCTACTCAAATTAAGAAATGGTAAGAAAGATCCTTCGATGTCTTCCAAAGAATAAGTGGGGACCAAAGGTCACTGCTATTGAGGAAGCTTAAGATCTCAAAAAACTGAAGCTTGATGACCTCCTTGGAAAACTCCTGACCCATAAGATACATCTCAAAGAGGAAGATGGAGAAAGTTCCAAGAAAGGAACTGCCCTCAAGGCCCCACAGAAGAGTGTCCATGAGAAGATGAAGATCCAGATAGCGAAGCCTTCTCTCTCATTGTGTGAGGCCTTAATAAAATGGGGATGAAGAAAAGATTCAATCAACCAAGGTTCAACACCAAAGGGTCCACGTCGAAAAGAAATGAAAAGTTCACGAAAGGTAAATTCTTAAATAAAGATAATGCTAACATTAGCTCTTGCTATGGCTGTGGCATGCCAAGTCACTTGCTGAAAGACTGCCCGTTAATTCAAAAAATGGGAGAAAAAAGGAGATTCAAGAAAAAAGAAAAGAGAGCTATGATTGCCGCTTGGAGTGATAGCGAGACAAGCAATAGCGAAAGCGACGAAGAACGTACCACCTGCCTAATGGCCAAAGATGCACAAGAGGGTGAACAATCTGAATATGAAAGCACTAACGAGGTAGATATATCAGCACTCTATGAATGCTCTAAAGATGAACTAATTGATGCCTTAATTAGCTTTGCGAACCTAGAACAAAAGTATATGTCTAAGTATAAAGACCTCAAGAAAAAAGTACGAGAACTAAACCAAAAAAATATAGATCTGAAAAGTTAAGTAAAGAACTTCATGACAAATTAAAGACTTAGAAACAGAAAATGCTGAATTATCAACCAAGTGTGATGCTAAACACAAAATAATTCTTAAATTCACTCAGGGACAAGAAAATTTGGACAGACTTCTTAGCACACAAAGGGCATTTTTTAATAAAGAAGGAATCGGATATGACCACTTCAGCAGGAAGAAAAATTACAAGAACTTCTTTGTAAAGCCTACTGGAAATAAGATGAATGTTAAGACATGCAATTATTGTTCAAATAACGGTCATATGGCTCACTCATGCCCACTTAGAAAACCATTCTCAAAGATTGTTTAAATATGGGTTCCTAAAGGAACAAGACCTCCTAACGTAGTAGCTTGCAATTTCGAATCTAGATTTAACGTCAAAAGTAGAAGGAAGGGTTGATTTTTTGTTTTGCAGATGTGCTTGAAATATGGACAAGACATGTGGTATCTCGATAGTGGATGTTCAAGGCACATGAGCGATAATGCTTCCTTAGTCACTGAGATTAAAAAGAAAAGACACGGAAGTGTCATCTTTGGTGACAAAAGCATAGGTAAAATTATTGGGGTTGGAAAAATAAGTAAAGATTCCTCTAATTCCATTGACAATGTTTACCTGGTTGACAGACTAAAATTTAATTTATTAAGCATATCTCAATTATGTGATAAAGGAAACCTAGTTATCTTTGATTCAACTCACTGCATCGTTAAAAACAAAAATTCTGAGAAAACTTCCTTTTATGGACGTAGAATAGATAATGTCTATGCTATAGATATTAATAATGTTCCTCCTCAAAATTTGTCATGTTTTAAAGCGTCACATAACGAAGAAAAATGACTATGACATCGAAGACTAGGTCACCCAGCATGCATACTATTAATAAATTAGCAAAAAGGGATTTAGTACGAGGACTGCCCTCATGCAATTTTGAATATGATCACATATGCAATGCCTGTGCTAAAGGAAAACACATATGTAGATCCTTCAAGTCAAAACATAGTATTAATACATCCAGACCATTAGAACTACTTCATATGGACTTATGCGGACCAATACCTATACAAAGTTTAGGGCACAACAAGTACATTTTTGTAATTGTAGATGATTATTCACGATTCGCATGGGTCTCCTTTTTAAAAGAAAAGAACGAAGCCTTTAAAGAATTTTCAAAACTTTGTAAACAATTACAAGTTTATAAAAATTCACAAGTTTATAAAAGTTTAGGGCACGCGTGCAAATTGTGACCATGGAGTAGGTACTCCACGGAGTACCATATAGTTTTTAGAAAACCACATAGAAAAAGCCACGAAGGAAATAAACCCTATCACAAATTAAAACTAACCCTAGAAATAGATTTCCATGGTAGGGGACTACACATCATAGTGAATATGAGCATTAAGCACTCCATGGAGACCGGATTGTCCCAGTAGCAAATTAAACATGACATAATTAGAATTTCCTAGCTGGAAGCTCAATCGCCTCATAGTATTCTCATTATTACTTGAGTAACGCCTTGGGCAAAATAGTGCCCTAGCCTCGTGCATTTCATACAGTGTTGGAGTACATGGTGATTAAGCTGACACTTTTCACTAAATCACCTTTTTTCGTTTTCTTGTTGCAAAGTAACAGAAAAAACATGCTTTCTAAATTTTTGGGAACAACCAAACAATTCGATCAGATTTGAATTTGTTCTACATTATGGATCACTAATGGAACATTCGGTCCAATTGATACGTATTTCAGGGAATACATTTGAATTTAGCCTACATTATCGACTAATCAAACATTTGACTCAAATTACCTTTTGACAGAGCTGGAGTACACCATGTATACTAGATAGAACCCTTCATTACATCCTCCAGCTTGAAGCCGAGATAGGCAGGTCAGCACTCGAGAAGAACGACTTGCTATCACTCATGCAAAAGTAGCAAGGGCAACAAGCCCTTGCAAGTGATCACGACAAACAAGTTGGGGACAAGTTCAAGCAGACTCTAACTGTTTCAATCAATGAAGTTAAAATAGGTGAATTGATAATCCAGATTTGCCAACATAAGGGAAACCTTGATCATAAGTTCTCTGCTTTGATCCAATAATTAGAAGGTGGCCACATTCGGATCATAGGAGCCTCTTCTCTATGCGTATTTGAAGACAGATTCTCATTTCATATTCGTTTTCAAGTAATGCATTTTGTTAGATTATATATGAACCTTACCAATATATATCATAGAGCAGGTATATATTCGAAGTACGTAAATTTGTTCATAAGTACTCCTACTACAAAAGCCAAATAGAGATTATGTGATGGATCTAAGCTAGCAATCTCTAATAATAGAAGATTGTGAGTTTATTCATATCAGTATGGATATTTGCTAACAAAGCGACAACATACAAGGATACAATGAGACTTCTTATTTTTTGGGTTTTAATCGGTTGGCAAAGGGATTGGGAAATAAACCAGCCCATGCTACTCGGCTTAAGTTAGCCTAAAAATATCTTGAATTACATGTGAAATATGATTACTCTATGAACTTTTTTTCCTTCTTTTTTTGGGGATGTATAATGACAGAGATAAAATGAAAATTACATTCAAATGTCAATTTTGTGTAAGAACTCAAAATTTCATTAGTTAATGTAATTAAAGTCCAATGATTTATTATTTGTAAATTCCATATACCTATGGTAATATTTCCTTAGATATTAACTTATGGTGCATTAAATGGTAGTTCGTCATAGGCCGCTAATTCAGATTGGTAGCTGCATTCATTGCCCAATGTCAAAAAAAAGGAAAAATTTGCAAATTGATCCTTGTGTACCTCAGGCATTGGCTGCAATGCACGCTCGGTGGGACTCGAACCCACAATCCTTTGATTAGAAGTCAAATGCCTTATCCATTAGGCCACGAGCGCCTCTTATTGTGATTGTTAATGACACCAGCAACAACAGCACTATCAATGTGGCCAGGATTTGCAATGGAGCCATTACCAAACAAGGCAGGGTTTGTGGTATTGTGGTTACGAATGCAGAGATGAAGGTTGTTGATCCCGACAGTGGAGCCTCTGTAGACTACAAGGAGCCAGGTGAAATTTGGATCCATGTTGAACAAATCATGAAAGTTGTCTACCTCTGCTCTCTCGTGTTTTATTAAGTTTACGAATACAAATGCTACATCTAATCCATATATATATATATATATATATATATATATATATATATATATATATATATATATATATATAGATATATAGATATATATATATATATATATATATATATATATATATGTACGGTATTTAATTAGATAGAATCATGGGGTATATATATTGTTAGAATAAGAACCGTGCCTCGAGAGTTGTTTAGTCCAATGAGACTATACGTATACAATACAATAATCCTAATACAATGTTGAACATATAAGATACTCGAACAATCGGGAGGCAACAACAGCAACAGTAGATGCGCGAGGGTGGTTACACACCGATGATATTGGCTATGTTGATAGAGTTACAGAGATCATCAAATACAAAGGCCTTCCGGTAAATCTTTAAAAATCTTAATATAGAGCTTGTCAATATTACAATTTTTCTACCACCAAATTAATTCATTATTTCATTTAATTATGTATATTAATTCAAATCAAATATATATATATATAAGGTGGCACCAGCAGAATTAGAGTCTCTTTTAATAAATCATCCATCCATTGCAGATGCAATTGTAGTCTCATGAGTCTCCACAAAATTCATGTTATTTTTTCTTTTTTTTTTTGGAAGTAATTACAATTGTGATTTTCGTGGCCTAATTAATTAATTAATTGATTAATTATGCAGGCAAAAAGATGAAGCTGTGGGTGAAATTCCAGTTGCATTTGTTGCTAGACCCAATGGCACAGAGGCCACTAAAGAGAAAGTTAGGTAGTACATTGCTAAGCAGGTACATAACAACACCTACACCAAACAACATCAATCACCATAGCTTTGATTTAATCAAATATCAAATTTCAGTTAATTAATTACTATTTGATTAAGCTTAGCCTAATTTACAATAAATTATTGAGAGGTCGTGAACTTGAATCTTGAATCTTGAACTCCTGTGAGTTAAAGGGTCGGGAGGTATTGCACAAATCCTAGGCAGGTTGTATGTACAAGGTTTTTGAGGATTTACATATAAAAGCAATGTTTTGCTGTTGTGACTTTTTCCTGCACTGTAAAAAATTAGAGCTTCTGGGCCATCAGATTAATCATCACTTCAATCTCATCCGTCCATGTTAAAGAATTAATTCAGAACAAAATAAAAATTAACAAGAAAAATAAAATCGTTTATTACAGATACATAAAAAAAAGAATAACATTGTTTTATTATAGATAAATAAAAAGGAAATAAGAATAACATTGACAATCAATCTCCTTCCAAGAGGGAATTCATTAGCCTCCGATCTAGAGCTAAGCATGGTATAGCAACTACATCTGATTGCCCAACTTCATGAGAATAACATTGAGAATCAAACTTATTTCACCATGAAAAAAAATCATTGAAACAGATTCTGGAAACCACATAAAAACATTATTCCCAGTCTAGAGCCTCCGATCTCACTACTAAAAAAGTTAAAAATAACGACGGAATTCAGCGACAGAATAAATTAATGACAGATGTGGCGACGGAAATGGCGACTGAAGAACAATTTTAGAAAAAAGTCAGATTGTGCGACAGATGAAAAATTCAGTCGCCGTAATTGACAGGAGGCGATGGAAATTCCATCGCCAAAATATAAATTTTTAATGGGCGACAAAATTTCCGTCACCTAAAATTTTTTTTTTAAAAAAAAAAACAAGGCTGGCGACGGAACCTGTTAAATGAAACCAGAGTTTTCTGGTTTCATTTACAGTTATTCGCGAAGAGAGAGAGAGAGAGAGAGAGAGAGAGAGAGAGAGCGAGAGCCGCGAACGGAGAACCCAAGTCGACGCCGTCCCCCGCCCAGCCAAGCCACCGCCGGTCGTCCCCCGCCCCCTGCCGCCGCCCCTTCCACCGCCGGTTTTTGGAGCACCTTCAGGTTAGTTTTTTCAACTAAACTACTTGTAATTTGTACAAATTTTGGTATCACATTGTTAGAATTGCATAGTTAGTTCATATTTATATTGAAATGTGGTGTTTGTGTGATATTATTGGTTTAATTTGGTTCAAGATTGGCGTAAATGCGATTTAGGGTTTAAGTTTGGTAGTTTGAAGTTAATGTTTGATATGTTGGTGGAATGAAATAGTTTAATTGATAATGTTGTTGAAATGTGCTATTTGTGTAAAGTTATTGCTCTAATTCGTTACAAGAATTTGGTAAATGTAATTTAGGGTTGAGATTTGGTAGTTTGAAGTTGAAATTTTATATGTTGGTGGAATGAAATGTTTTAATTGACAATGTTGTTGAAATGTGGTGTTCGTGTGATGTAATTGATCTAATTTGGTTTGAGATTTCGCTAAATGCAATTTAGGGATTAGGTTTGATGATGTGAACTTGAAAGCTGATATGTTTGTGGATTGAGATGCTTTAGTTTATAATTTTGTTCAAATGTTAGTTCGTATGAAGTTGTAGCTCATGTTTATTTAAAGATTTCGCCTAATACAATGCACACTTAGATTTGGTAATTTTAAGTTCAAATTTGATATGTTGGTGGAATAAAGTGGTGAACTAGATATGTATGAATTATTAGTTTTGTGATATTCGTGGGAATATAAGTATTTTTATCGAAATTTATAAGTTTTTTTTAGGTGCATGTGGAAATTGTAAAGTAGTCATATATAATATATAATTACGTAATTTATGTAATTATTATAATTTTGATTAAAATTAATTCTTACTAAATACCTTATGTGGTTATTGTTATTTGAGCAGAATATGAATGGTCATCCACATCGTAGGTGAATGTATAATAGATTACTACTTGATCATAGTAGTTATACACAAGAATTTCTAGATGTAGTAAACCAATTCGATCAATTTGCACATACACAGACAGAGTTTCTGAATGGGGGAAAGTATAAATGTCATTGTGCAAAATGCAGAAATAGGGTGTACTTGACACCTGATGAGGTCAAGATGCACCTTATGTATAAGGGTTTTGTGCAAGGATATTGGTTTTGGATAAGTCATGGGGAAATAGAACCTCAGGAATATGGTTCTGGGTATTCAAATAGTAAAATTTTCGTAGTTGGATGTTCAAGTCATGTTAATAATGACTACTCTGAATCCTACATAGATCGGATTGAGGACATGGTTGATGATACTATAATAGCAAATCAAAATGTAAGGGAAGAGGGGTCAAGCACTTGCCGAGAACCATTTTATAATATGGTTCAAGCTGTTCAACAACCCTTATATGATGGTTGTTTCACCCACAGTAAGCTATCTGTGCCGGTGAGACTATTGAGTATTAAATCTGATTATAATATGCCTCAAAATTGTTTCAATGAAGTTGTTCAATTAATGAAAGAGAAGTGGCCCCCTAACAACCGCGTGCCAAACAACTATGGGCAAACAAGGAAGGTTGTTAAAGATCTCAGCAACAATGTGATCCAAATTGATTGTTGCCAAAAAGGTTGCATGCTATTTTATAAGGAGGGCGCAAACTTGGATGCGTGCAAGTTTTGTGGGCATTCAAGATGGAAGAGGCAAAGGTCACAACAAAGGAATCAGAATCCATTGCCATACTCAAGGATGCATTACTTGCCGTTAAAACCTCGACTGCAGAGGTTGTACGCATCAAGAAGTAGTGCAGAGCACATGAGATGGCATTATGAACATCGACGTGAGGACGGTGTTTTATGTCATCCATTAGATGGGGCAGCATGGAAACATTTCAATACCAAAATACCCTGAATTTGCTGCAAAGCCTCAGAATGCGAGGCTTGGCTTATGTGCTGATGGATTTAATCCTTACACATTGTCTTCAAGATCATACTCTATTTGGCCGGTGGTCGTTCCACCATATAACCTCCCCCCTGAAATGTGTATGACCACACTGTTTATGTTCTTGACTTGTGTAATCCTCGGGCCAAAAATTCCAAGAACAAGATAGATGTATATTTACAACCTCCTGTTGATGAGTTGAAAGAGTTGTGGGATGTTGGACTTGAGACTTATGACATTTCTACGAGGCATACATTTAAGATAAAGGCTGCACTTATGTGGACCATCAATGATTTTCCCGCATATGGAGTGTTGTCTGGGTGGAGTACTAATGGCCAATTGGCATGTCCCGTATGTATGAAACAGCAAAAGGCTTTGAGATTGAGAAATGGAGGCAAATTCTCATGGTTTGACTGTCATCGGTGCTTTTTGCCAAGGAATCATTCGTTCAGAAGAAATAGAACAGCATTTAGGAAAGGCATAACTATTACAGGGGGTCCTCATCGCCGACTATTTAGGGAAGAACTTTATGCCGAGGTGGAAGATTACCCAATGGTAAGCACATGCAAATGGTGACTTTGTCATACCAGGATTTAAGGAAAATGAGCACAACTAGACGAAAAAGAGCATATTCTGGGAGTTGCCTTATTGGCAACACCAATTGCTCTGCCATAATTTGGATGTGATGCACATTGAGAAGAACTTCTTCGATAACATTATCAATACTGTTATGGATGTTCATGGAAAAACAAAGGACAATGTCAAATCAAGAATGGATGTTGCAGAAATATGTGATAGACCAGAATTATATTTACATTCAGGCCCAAGTGGTAAGTCGGTTAAGCCAAAAGCGAAGTTCGTACTTCCTGTGGATAAACGAAGAGAGTTGTGTGAATGGGTGAAGGAGCTTCAAATGCCTGATGGATATTGATCTAATTTGAGGAATATTGTGGACCCTAATGAGGCTAAGTTCAACAACATGAGAAGTCATGATTGTCATGACTTCATGGAGACTCTTTTACCAATTGCATTTGGTGCGCTCCCAGATGATGTGTTGAAACCTCTTATTGAGATAAGCCAGTTCTTCAAGAACTTATGCTCCACAACATTTCGGGAGGATATGCTTGAGGAACTACATCGCAACATTGTCATCACTTTGTGTAAATTGGAGACCAATTTCCCTCCTGGCTTTTTCAATATAATGGAGCACCTGCCAGTGCATTTGGCAGAAGATGCTCAACTAGGTGGTCTAGTACAATACCAATGGATGTATCTATTTGAGAGGTAAATTATACTATAATCGATGAAACCTTATCTCAATTCTTATATGTGGAATCGCTTAGAAGTGAATGCAATTGTGAATTTGGTAGGTTCTTTGGCCGATTGAAGAAAACGATAAAATAACAAACGTGCCCTGAAGGTTCAATCACATAAGCATACCTAGAGGCAGAGAGGATATTCTTCGCCTCCTATTACTTCGGCTATAATGTGCCCTCCATGCGCACTCGGTGCAGGAGAAATGAGGATGACGATGAACATATTGATCATTTTCCAACTCTGTCCGTGTTTGCACCGCAAGGGACCGCTATTGGTAGGGAAAGATCAAGGTATCTCATAGATGCCGAATATGTTGTTGCCCATCTTCACGTGCTGTTAAATTTTGATGAAGTTAAACCTTATATAGGGTGAGTGGTATTTTCACTTCCAATTGAGTTTATTATTCAGAGCGCAAGTATACTAATAGGTTACATAAAATGTGATAGAATTTTCACAGAACAAGTCATAACTGCACGTCCCAATGTCATCGACGCAGATGTCGACACCATCATTGAAACTCATTTCACAGATTGGTTTAGTGAGAATGTAAGTATTATAACTCATTTATTCAAAATTTTAACATAACAGTTAATTAGGTGCATTGTATTAATTAAAACCACATGTTATGTCACCTTAGGTGCATTATATTCATCTATTCAAGACCGACAAAAATTGCTACTTGAGCCAATTGGCTGTGAAGCCAAAGCGGTCTGTATCGACGTGGATGACATATAGAGTAAATGGATTCAAATTCCACACAGAAGCTCGAAGCATCGGGAAGAGAACATATAATTGTGGTGTTGGTTTTTGTGGCACTGGGGAAGGCGATATTGAGAATGATAATTACTGTGTACTGAAGGATATTGGCCAAATTAAGTACGTAGGCGAACCACTTAAACGATGTGTGATGTTAAATAATGAGTGGTTCGATCTCACATTGAATCGTGGGACACAATCTCATAAACTAAGCAACCTTATTGAGGTTCGCCGCACAAGAGGGTACCGAAAGTACGACCCATTTATCTTCCCAAACACCGCATCACAAGTATACTTCATGCCACATGCAGATCGCTCAAGGGATAGGGCAAATTGGCTTGTTTTCATACCAACCAAACCAAGGGCGAGAGTGGATCAGCAGTACACTCTACCTACTGTGTACCAACAAACGGACATGACGACTATCGTCGAACCTGTGAATGACGCCATCCCTGCATCATTAGTGGATGAAAATGCACCACCGGAAGATGTTAATGATGAAATAGGGTTTTCATTCATTCAAGGTAATGACGATACAGATGAGGTAGAGAATGATGAGGGTGATGAAAAGGGGGAGTGGGATGACGGTAATGAAACAGATGAAGCTGAAGAAAATTTGCATTTATATGATGATGATGACGATGACATTGATGAGGATGAGTATGTAGATGATTGAGTGGTTATGAATTCTTATGTATTTGAGTACTTAGCATGTCAAACAATTGGTTATGACTTTACTTATATTGTATGAATGAGCTTTGCAAAATATGTGTAACCTACTTACATATTATGATGTATAAGGAAAACTGTTTATAAGTGCAATTATTATATATTTGTATTTGCCTTTGTTGTTACCTATTTCAGGTATGGATTCAAGTTCTCGTCGAGCAAAGTCCTCCCCTCAAGGTAGAGGAAGAGGGCGTAGGAGCTCTGTCGTAGATCCGACTGTAATGGACATTGATCCATCTTCCCCCCAGGTACCTCATATACCAATTCAACTAGGAGTGACAATGGCTGCTTACATACCAGGTATTTCCGGATTATTGCCTCCCCCATTTGGAGCTTTCCATCATCAGACCTCATACATTCCCAACCAAAGCATCATGTACGGCCAATTTGCCTACAACATTCCTCTAAACCCCCATGTTGTTCACACTGTGCAGCCCACTCCCCAACCCGCTCACCCTAACACAAACCAGTCCCAAGAGAACATTGGAAGTGGTGAAAGTGAAGCACAATCCAGTCATGGGAGCACTCGAGCTAGGACTTGGATTGAGCCAGATGGTAATGGGTAAGTCTTCATTTATTATATCTTATGAAGTACTACATGAATTTTGCATAACAAGTAATGAATTTGACGTGTTATGTTTAATTAGGTTCCTCCCCAATGATGGTGTTGTTAGTAGGATTTCGCTTGTATTTTAAAGCAAATTTGACGGAGCTTGGCCTACTTGGAGCAAAGTGCCCAAACCAGTACTAGATTTGTGGTTTGGAGAGTTCAAGGTAACTATAGTGACTTCGTATTAACAGTTTCTATGAACGTGATAAATTACTATTGAATTATTTGATGTGTTTCTTGTTTTCAAAATTGCAGAAGTGGGTCCATGAGGACCGTATAAGAAGGAATTTTGAAAACCGAGGCAATGCACGCTTGAGAGACATTTTTGGCAAAGCAAGGAAGCATAACAAGAAGCCTGTTTGACTCGGTGATGCTCAACGGGAGGGACTCCAACAGCACCGAGCGAATGAACATTACAAGAAATTGCGTTGAACAGCCCAGAAGAATCGACTCGAAACTCCAAAAAGTGGTGGCCCATCTCTCCACACCTGTGGCTTGATCCCTATGCATGTGCATAGGTGGCATCTGGTAAATGAATTAATGTTTGCTACATTCATGTTTAAGTTTAATACTGTATGTTGTGTTGTACTTGACATCATTCTTTCTGGCACGTACATAGAGGGAACAGCTTGGGACGGAGCCCACCATTGTTGAATTATTCAGTCGCACTCACAAACTCCAGGGCAAAGAAGATGCCCCTTGGGTTGACAAGAAATCACAACAAACATATGTAAGCAATTAGCTATTCTCAATCTTCATTGGTAGTTCAACATGAGCTTGTATACTTTATTTTAAGTAATTGTAGTATGCATGATTTCGTGCGCATGTTGCGGTATTGTAGGAATCCTTTGAACGTGATTTTCAAAATGTTATCAACTCTCAAGGGATTGGGGATGACACTTCTCAAGATCCAAACCAGCCATTTTCAAACCCAAATGAGTTGTGGGTGAAGACGTTTAAGAATAAGAAGGGTCGTATTTATGGCATTGGTGACGAGACTGTCAACATGAGGGAATCCTGTTACTTCAGTCCCACGCAAAGATCCGGTATAGTTTTCATATTAAAGTTCCAACGACCATGGTTATACATTGAATTTACTTAATTCCAATACTAATGCGTACTTCACTGAAATGCCTGTCATCCGGTACCGGTTCTACGCCATTTTAACAAGAGCTAAGGGGTGTAGTAACCAAATTGAGTGGTGGGCTATCTTCACAAGCTGAAAGCTACCGGTTGGTTATGAAAAAATGTAAGCAACTGGAGGAATCCAACAAATTGCTCACCTAAAGCAACCAACAATTGAGCCAACAAATGACGAATATCGATCAACGCCTCCAAGCTTTTTTTCAAATGCAACAGGCGTCTGGCTCAGGATCTCAGCCCCCATTTACTCATCACTCGCAACATAATGAGGAAGATGGTGAGGCAGAGAAAATTCCAATACTAATGCGTACTTCACTGAAATGCCTGTCATCCGGTACCGGTTCTACGCCATTGCAACAAGAGCTAAGGGGTGTAGTAACCAAATTGAGGGGTGGGCTATCTTCACAAGCTGAAAGCTACCGGTTGGTTATGGAAAAATGTAAGCAACTGGAGGAATCCAACAAATTGCTCACCTAAAGCAACCAACAATTGAGCCAACAAATGACGAATATCGATCAGCGCCTCCAAGCTTTTTTTCAAATGCAACAGGCGTCTGGCTCAGGATCTCAGCCCCCATTTACTCATCACTCGCAACATAATGAGGAAGATGGTGAGGCAGAGAAAGAGGAAGAGGAAGACCTTGGTGACTGAGTTGGTTGCAGTTTTCTTTCAGCTGGTGGCTCTTCTGCTTGATTCTTCACGAAGTACTCCTCTTGCTACTTGCTTCCCCTCCCCTTTCTGGTTATTTCACTCCCCTCTCCCTAGTGGTTATTTCACTCCCCTCCCATTTGGCGCTTGCTTCTCTCTCTTCTGCAAACATATATATAACTTCATTCTCAATTACTGGCAATTAACTTCGGGTTTGTTTGGATTTGTGGTTTGTGATATGTACAGACTTTGTTTAGAACTTGTAGTTTGTAATATATAGAGAGTTTGTTTGGAACTTGTGGTTTGTAAATTGAAAACCCTTGGTTGGAAGGGTTGCGTTGGATGTAAAATTCCACCTTTGTGTGGCTTGAAATTGTTGAGAACGCTTCGAATGAAGCCATATTCGAAACCATTGGATGTTAATTGAGTGCGAAGATCTTGTAAATTTCTTGTAGGGATTCATTTGTATGTACGGATATGATAAAAAACAAGCGATTTTATTTTTAAAAAAAAACCTAGCGACCGAATGGCGACGGATGGGGGAGGAAATTTTTTTTTGGGCAGGGGGCGACGGACTGAAGAATCTGTTGCCATCAGCGACGAAAATTCTGTCGCTGCTTTCGTTGCTAATGGCGATGGATGCTTAATTCCATCGCCCCCTGCTCCGCCAGTTTCCCCTGCTAAAAAATGTATATCGCAATTTCTGTCACTGAATCCATCGCCACTTGATGACGGATTTTTGAAATTTCGTCGCCAGGTACTCAGCGACAAGCGAAAATCCGACAGCTGTATTCCGTCGCCAATTCCGTCGCTGATGTCAAAAGTCCGTCGCTAATTAACTGATTTCCATCGCTGATTCCATCTTTGTTTGGTCTTTTTCTTGTAGTGTCTAGAGCCCAAAAAACCCCTTCTGTTCCGACTCCGGTTGTCTCCATCTTGCTCTTCAATGTGATTTTGGGGGCTTCCAATCCTCAGGTCAGTCTCTCATCTCTTTTTTGTTATTGATTTTTTGGTATTAATGAACTCATGTTTGCTGCCCTATTATTCCCTATTTACGCACAAACACTGCAAAGGATTTCATATTATGTCGGACCCCATATTTATCATGATTGTATTAGTAATAATCACTCCCTAATTAATTATGTTTGCAATTAGCTGATGTTGTCATAATATGTAACTTTGTAGAATCGAAATCTATCCAATGTTAAATTTTGCCCAAAGATAATTTAGGAAACCGACCATAACTTGATATGGTGGATTTGTCCCAACAACACTACATACTAGAGCCGCTTGCCAATATTCAATCTCTTCATAAATGCCATCCATCTTAATATTGACATATTTAATCCCTTCTATCTCCTTAACATGTTGGAGGGGGGGGGGGAGATCGAGACCATCATTAGCAGGTATAATGCTGGCATAAGTATGGGGGTAGGGTTTACCTCTATCGTCTTTTCCTGACCATCTACCAGGAGATTAAACCCTAATTTAGCACCAGTTTTGGGATCATCTGCAGGTGAGTTCTCCAACCCCCCTCTGCCTGAATCTCCACATCGGCTCAGAAAGCAAATAAGGTGTAGAAAACGGACCATACCTATCAGACGACACCGTGGGGGTGGCGCGCGACCGTCACGCGCCGCCTACAAAGGTCGTTTCACGATCTTTTTCTTCCCCAAACCCCGCATCATTGCCGATCTATGCAGTGATAGAAAGAAAACTGGTGAAACACACCGGGGAGGGGGTGGCGCATAAACATCACACGCCGCCGACGAAGGTCGTTTCACGATCTTCTTCCTCCCAAAACCCCGCATCATCGCTGATCTACGTAGCCATAGGAAGAAAACCGGAGAAATGCCGTCATTGCAAGAACGTGAGCCCACGAGGCACCACCATAGCGGCGCGTTGGGCACGTGGTTCCTTTCTCATACTTGATTTCGGCCGATCTACACAACGACGGTGGTGGTTCTCATCCGATTATCGTAGATCAAGGCTCGTGGGTTTTGGGGGGGGGGGTTGGTGGTGTTTTTGCATCACTTGGGTGGTTTTGTAATGAACGAACCGATAACGGCGGTGGTGGTTAATTGCCATAGCCAAGGCGTCAAAACCCAAGAAAGGATCTCGGGTCTCAAAGTTCTGGGTATGGCGTCCATGGCCAGGACGAGAGCAACAGAGAGGATTCGAGAGGCAGGCATAGAGGAGAGAGAGATAACACTACAAGAAAAATGCAAAATACAGACGGATTCAACGACGGAATATTGTTAATCAGCGACGGAATTGGCGACGGAATACGACTGTCGGATTTTCGCTCGTCGCTGAGTAGCCGGCGACGGATTCAGCGACAGAATTTGCGACATACTTTTTTTGGCGGGGAAAGTGGCGGGGCAGGGGGCGGCGACAGAATTAAAATTTCGTCACCATCAGAGACGGAATTAGAGACGGAAATTCCGTCGCTGATGGCGACGGAATTATAATTTCGTTGCCATCCTGCCCAAAAAACAAAAAAACAAAATTCTTATCCGTCACCATTCCGTCGCTAGATTTCTGTTTTTTTTTTTAAATAAAATCGCTTGTTTTTTATCAATTCCGTACATACAAATAATTCCCTGCAAGAAATTTACAAGATTTCCGCACTCAATCAACATCCAACGGCTTCGAATACGGCTTCATTCGAAGCGTTCTCAACAATTGCAAACCACACAAAGGTGGAATTTCACATCCACAACAACACACAAATTGAAAACCAAGGGTTTTCAATTCACAAACCACAAGTTCCAAACAAACTTTCTACATATCACAAACTACAAGTTCCAAACAAAGTCTGTATATATCACAAACCACAAATCCAAACAAAATAACCACAAGTTACCAGTAATTGAGAATAAAGTGATATATATGTTTGCAGAAGATGGTGAAGTAAGTGCCAAATGGGAGGGAAGTTAAATAAGCAGTAGGAGGAGGGGAGTGAAATTAGCAGGAATGGGAGGGGGAAGCAAGCAGCAAGAGAAATGATGTACTTCGTGAAGAATCAAGCAGAAGAGCCACCAGCTGAAGGAAAACTGCAACCAACTCATCAATCACCAAGGTCTTCCTCTTCCTCTTCGCCTTCCTCTTCCTCTTCCTCTGCCTCACCATCTTCCTCATTATGCTGCGAGGGATGAGTAAATGGTGGCTGAGATCCCGAGCCAGACGCCTGTTGCATTTGAAAGAAAGCTTGGAGGCGCTGATCGATGCTCATCATTTGTTGGCTCAGCTGTTGGTTGCTTTGTGTGAGTAATCTGTTGGATTCCTCCAGTTGCTTACATTTCTCCATAACCAACCGGTAGCTTTCAGCTTGTGAAGATAGCTCACCCCCCAAGTTGGTTACTACACCCCTTAACTCATTGAGCTCTTGTTGCGATGGCGTAAAACCCGAACCTGCTGACAGACATTTAAGTAAATTACTATACTAGCTTTGTCATTAAGTAAATTAAATGTATAACCATGGTTGTTGGAACTGTAATATGAAAACAATACCGGGTCTTTGAGTGGGACTGAAGTAACCGGATTCCCTCATGTTGACAGCCTCGTCACCAATGCCATAAATCCGACCCTTCTTGTTCTTGAACGTCTTCACCCACAACTCATTTGGGTTGGGAAATGGCTGGTTTGGATCTTCAGAAGAGCCATCCCCGCTCCCTTGAGAATTGAAAACATTTTGAAAATCGCGTTCAAAGTTTCCTACAATACCGCAACATGCGCACAAAATCATGCATAGTACAATAACTTAAAATGAAGTATATGAGTTCATGTTGAACTACCAATGAAGATTGAGAATAGCTAGTTGCTTACATATGTTTGTTGTGATTTCTTGTCAACCCAAGGGGCACCTTCTTTACCTTGGAGTTTGTGAGTGCGACTGAACAATTCGACAATGGTGGGCTCCGTCCCAAGTTGTTCCCTCTATGTACGTGCCAGAAAGAATGATGTCAAGTATAATACAAAATACAGTATTAAACTTTAACGAATACATAGCAAACATTAATTCATTTACCAGACGCCGCCTATGCTCATGCATGGGGATCGAGCCACAGGTGTGGAGAGATGGGCCACCACTTTCTGGAGTCCCCAGTCGGTTCTTCTGGGCTGTCTCACGCAATTTCTTGTAATGTTCATTCGCCCAGTGCTGTTGGAGTCCCTCCCATTGAGCATCACCGAGCCAGACAGGCTTCTTGTTATGCTTCCTTGCTTTGCCGAAGAAGTCTCTCAAGCGTGCGTTGCCTCGGTTTTCAAAATTCCTTCTCATACGATCCTCATGGATTGGATCCCAAGTAAACCACTTCTGCAATTATGAAAACAAAGAACACATCAAATAATGCAACACTAATATAGCACGTTGACAGAAATTGTTAATACGAAGTCACTGTAGTTACCTTGAACTCTCCGAACCACAAATCTCGTACTGGTTTGGGCACTTTGCTCCAAGTAGGCCAAGCTCCGTCAAACTTGCTTTGAAATATGAGCGAAATCCTACTAACAGCACCATCATTGGGGAGAAACCTAATTGAACATTACACATAAAATTCATTACTTGTTATGCAAAATTCATGTAGTACTTCATAAGATATAACAAATGAAGACTTACCCGTTACCATCTGGCTCAATCCAAGTCTTTGCTCGAGTGCTCCCATGACTGGATTGTGCTTCACTTTCACCACTTCCAATGTTCTCTTGGGACTGGTTTGTGTTAGGGTGAGTGGGTTGAGGAGTGGGGTGCACATTGTGAACAACATGGGGGTTTGGAGGAATGTTGTACGCAAATTGGCCGTACATCGTGTTTTGGTTGGGAATGTATGAGGTCTGTTAATGGAAAGCCCCAAATGGGGGAGGCAGGGGTCCTGAAATACCTGGTATGTAAGTAGCCATTGTCACTCCTGGCTGAACTGGTGTATGAGATACCTGGGGGGAAGATGGATCAATGTCCATTGTGGTCGGATCAACGGCAGAGCTCCGACGCCCTCGTCATCTACCTCGAGGGGAGGACTTTGCTCGACGAGAACTTGAATCCATACCTGAAATATGTGACAACAACGCCAAGTACAAATATATAATGATTGCACATGTAAATCGTTTGACATCATACATCATAATAGGTATGTAGGTGACACAAATTTTGCAAAACTCATTCATACAGTATAAGTAAAGTCCCAAACAATTGTTTGACATGCAAACTACTCATACACATAAGAATTCGTAACCACTCAATCATCCGCATTGTCATCGTCATCGTCATCATCATCATACAAATGCAAATTTTCTTCAACTTCATCTGTTTCATTACCGTCATCCCACTCCC
>JACYFF010010365.1:11730915-11784388 GCA_017589665.1 Selenicereus undatus | reverse complement strand
TTAATTGAACAACTTCATTAAAACAGTTTTGAGGCATACTATAATCAAATTTAATACTCAACAGCCTCACCGCCGCAGATAGCTCACTGTGGGTGGAGCAACCATCATATAAGGGTTGTTGAGCAGCTTGAACCATATTATAAAATGGTTCTCGGTAAGTGCTTGACCCCTCTTCCCTTACATTTTGATTTGCTATTATAGCATCATCAACCATATCCTCCATCCGATCTATGTAGGATTCAGAATAGTCATTATTAACATGACTTGAACCTCCAACTTCGGGAATTTCACTATTTTGATACCCACAACCATATTCCTGAGGTTCTATTGCCCCATGACTTATCCAAAACCAATACCCTTGCACAAAACCCTTATACATAAGGTGCATCTTGACCTCATCAGGTGTCAAGTACACCCTATTTCTGCATTTCGCACAAGGACATCTATACTTTCACCCATTCAAAAACTCTGTCTGTGTACGTGCGAATTGATCGAATTCGTTTACTCCATCCAGAAATTCTTGCGTATAACCACTACGATCATGCAGTAATCTATTATACATCCACCTACGATGTGGAGGACCATTCATATTCTGCTCAAATAAGAATAACCACATAAGGTATTTGATAAGGATTAATTTTAATCAAAATTATAATAACTACATAAATTAAGCAATTATATTTTTTTTTTGCTTACTTCAAAATTTCCACATGCACCCAAAAAAAATAATTACAACTACGTGATAAATACACTTACATTCTCACGAACATCACAAAACTAATATGAGTGACAACTTCATACAAACATCACATTTGAACAAAATAATAAACTAAAGCATCTCAATCCACCAACATATCAACTTTCAAGTTCACATCACCAAACCTAAACCCTAAATTGCATTGAGCAAAATCTCCAACCAAATTTCAACAACATTATCAATTAAAACATTTCATTCCACCAATATATGAAATTTCAACTTCAAACTACCAAACCTCAACCCTAAATCGCATTTAACAAATTCTTGTAACGAATTAGACCAATAACCTCACACAAATTGCACATTTCAATAACATTATCAATGAAACCACTTCATTCCACCAATATATCAAACTTTAACTTCAAACTACAAAACCTAAACCCTAAATCGCATTTACCCCAATCTTGAACCAAATTAAACCAATAATTTCACACAAACACCACATTTCAACATAAATATGAACTAACTATAAAATTCTAACAATGTAATACAAAAATTTGTAGAAATTTCAAGTTGTTTAGGTGAGAAAAATACCTCAATTAACTTCAAAAAACCGGCGGTGGGGGGTGGCTGAGGGTGGCCGACGGCAAGGGGAGGTGACCGGCGGCGGCAGGAGGGGCGGACGGCCGACGGCGGTGGCTGGGCACGGCGGGGGGGTGGGCTCTGGCGCTGCTCGAGGCATGCTCTCTGTCGCTCTCTCTCTCTCCTCGACGCGGGCTGCAATGAAATGAAACCAGAAATTGGTTTCATTTAAATGGGGTGGCCACCTTGTTTTTTTGAATTTTTTTTTAAGTGGCGACGGAATTTCCGTCGCCACCTTTTTTTTAAAAAAAAAATTATATTTTTTTTAAATTGGTGACGGAAATTCCGTCGCCATCTTCTTTTTTTTTTAGAAAAATATTTTTAGGCGACAGAATATCCGTCGCCACTTTTTCAAAAAAAAAATAATTTTTTGGCGACAGAATTTGTGTCGTCTAACGCCAATTTAGGCGACGGATTTAAATTTCCGTCGCCATATCTGTCGTCCAATCTGACTTTTTTGTGAAGCTATTTATCCGTCGTCATTTCTGTCGCCAAATCTGTCGTTAATATTTTCCGTCGCCGAGTTCCGTCGTTAATATGAACTTTTTTAGTAGTGTAATGAGGCAGGCAGAGAGGAGAGAAAGAGAGTGAAGATAAGTTGAAGCATTTCACTTAGTTTTAAAAGTCGCCCCCTCCGCCCAATTTTGGGCCCCCTCCCCACAATTTGTTGGATCAAAACCTAGATGCATAGATTACTATGTGGCTGAATTTATATTCTTTATTATGTTCTCAACTATATGACTAGAATTGTATTCTTTATCATGTTTAATATTGAAGTGGAAAAAGAAATCGAATAAAAAAAATGCAACAAAAATAAACAAAAGTTAAATCAACCGAAAAAAAATAAAAAATCCATTTATTTCATTTAGTATGATTGAATATCAAAGTAATCAAATTAGCAATGCAACAAATTGTACCCCCCCGAAAAAATGAAAACAGTTGTATGATGAAGTTCACATGGATATTGCATGATATAGGCTTCTTTTATATCCAATTAAGTCTTCCATATCCATTTTTCTCCCCCCCCCCCCCCCACAATATATTGATCCCGAGAGAATATTAATAGCTAATTTTTTTTTGCCTCTTTAAATAATATTAATTCATAGGTGATTATCGAATCTGTTTGGTCATTGACCTTTGGAATTTTCAGGTATTTTCAAAATATACACATATAGATTAGCATGTATCAAATTTTATTTATTCAATTGTATGTACGACTCTTTTTGTATCTCTTGGGAAGGGCGCCTATGCTGGTGTGATTTATAAACGTTGTGAAAAAGGAAATCGAATAAAAAAATGCAACAAAAATAAACAAAAGTTAAGTCAACTTAAAATACAAATAAAAACACATCCATTTATTTCATTTAGTAGAATTGAATATCGAATTAATCAAATTCGCAATGCAACATCATGTACCCCCCCAAAGAAATAAAATGTAGAAGATTACTATTAATAATTACAATTCAAACTGGGATACTAACAACTACCATAAAAAGCATTATTCCAATATAACTATATTACATTATGTCTTTCATGTTTAATATTTAAGTGAAAAAGGAAATCGAATAAAAAAATGCAACAAAAATAAACAAAAATAACCAATGCAACATCATGTACAGTGGTCACCAAGGTACACTCCGAGCAGATTTGTACATTGGTCTACAAGATGCAATTACTGTTGGAGAGAATGATCCTACTGTAGTTGGAAAGATGTTAATATTATTCGCAACTTTCACAGGGGGGCCATGTTACATGAGACAACACTTTCTTGACGCAATGGCCATTTGTTGTCAACTGGACTATCCAGATTTTTTTGTGACATTTACTTGCAACCCGAACTGGCTTGAAATTATGGAAGCACTATCCCAACAACCTGGCCAATGCTCCAGTGATCGACCTGACAATGTAGCTTGAGTACTTCGCTTAAAGCTGAAAGAGCTGACTCGAGATTTTAAGGAGAAAAAATTATTTAGCAAAGTCATTGCAGGTATGTTTCTCCTCCAACTCTATCATGTAAAACCAAGTTTCTTCATTGTACACATACGTATCACTATTTATTCTATCACTCAAGTTTGTCATTTCTTCTATTCACATACATACATGTTATTGAATTCCAAAAGCGAGGCTTATCGCATGCTCATCTTTTGCTTACTTTAGCAAATGAGAATAAGCCAACTTGTGCAGAAGATATTGATAACATTATATGTGCTGAGCTACCTAATAATGTTAGTGACCCTTTAGCGTTTGAAATAGTTACAAGAGACATGATTCATGGTCCATGTGGTAATGGTGTTTCTTATGCCCCATGTATGGATGGTAGTAAGTGCACAAAACATTATCCAAAGACCTTCTCTAATGATACCATTATTGAAGAGAATGGGTTTGTCAAATATAGGTGTATAGATGATGGGAGAAGTGTAACAATTTGTGGTACGAACATTGATAACATGTGGGTTGTACCATACAATCGTGACCTTTGTGTCAAATATGACGTGCACATAAATGTTGAGCGTTGCGCTCAAAAGAAGGTGATTAAGTATCTTCACAAGTATATGCATAAGGGACCTGATCGAGCAACTTTTGTTATTGAAGACAATGCTCACAATACCGAGGATGGAGCGGGACCTTCATATAGACGGGTTGATGAAATACAATAGTATTTAGATTGTCGTTACGTCTCACCCGTAGATGCAATTTGGAGAATACTTAAGTTTGATATAACACATAGTTACCCATTTGTCGAATTGCTACAATACCACTTACCAAGACAACAATAAATTGTCTTCAACGATCGAAATGATCTTCATGATGTGGTGAATCAAGCAACAGAGAAGGTGACAATGCTCATTGGGTGGTTTCGCGCAAATATAGCAGATATGAATGCAAGAAGATATACTTATGTAGAATTCCCAACTTATTACGTATGGAATAAGAGGCTTAAGAAATGGACTATAAGACAACAAAGGGTTTGCATAGGTCGAATACCATATGCTCACCCTAACATGGGGGAAAGATATTATCTGAGAATGTTGTTGCATATTGTTTGGGGTGCAACATGTTACGAAGACTTAAGAACTATTAATGGAACCTTGCATTCAACCTTTAAAGAAGCTTGCTTAGCATGTGGGTTGTTAGATGACACTAACGAGTAGGATGAAGCATTGACAAAAGCATCAACATGGGCAACTGGGGTTGAACTAAGGAGTATGTTTTGTTCAATGCTTATGTTCTCAGAAGTGGGACAACCTGATCAATTATGGGAGGCACATTGGGAAGATCTCACTGATGACTTTCCCAGAAGGTTACAACAAGAGAAAACAAATCCCCAACTGGAGATAAGCAGTGAACAGAGGAGAAGCCTTGGATTGTATGAGCTTGAGTTAATTTTGAATAAAAATGGAAGGTCATTAAGGGACTATCCTCCTATGCCCTGACCTTCACCTGAGATGTTGCGGTGAATAGGCAATAAACTTATCAGGGAGCAACTTGACTATGATGTATCAATAGAGAAAGACAACCTTGACATGTACCTTCGGACACTAAATCAAGATCAAATGTGAGTTTTCAATCAATAACTACGTCAAACGAACATGGAGAGGGAGGCTGCTTCTTCATTTATGGTAGTGGTGGCAAAAGGAAGACATATCTTTGGAAAGCTCTTATTGCTTATATTAGGTCCAAGGGCTTAATAGTGCTTTCAGTTGCGTCCTCTGGTATAGTGGGTTTGTTGCTACCTATGGGAAAAACAGCTCATTTGATGTTCAAGATACCAATTAATGTACATGAGACATCTGTTTGCTCAATTTCAAAACAATATGAATTAGCATAACTGATAAGGGAAACATCATTGATAATATGGGACGAGGCTTCTATGACTCATCGTTACATATTTGAAGCTGTTGAGCGCACCTTCAGGGACGTTTGTTCTACCAATGAACCTTTCGAGGGAAAATTCCTCATTTTTGGAGGTGATTTTAGGTAAGTGCTTCCAGTTGTAACTAAGGGTAATCAGGCAGATGTAGTTGCAGTGTTAATCTCAAAAGCAATATTTTGGCCTTATTGTACTATGAGACATCTCAGGCTGAACATGAGGCTAATGAATTCAAACTTAAGTCATAATGCACAAGCATGATTGAGTAGTTTTGACGAATGGACCCTAAACGTTGGAGATGGTTCTATACGAGGGTATCCATTTTTAGGAAGTAGCCAGCCAGATTGGATACAGATTCTTGAAGAATTCATCATCAACAATGACAACAACGATCTCACAAACTTGATAGAGTTTGTGTACCCAAATTTACTTCATAGATACCAAGATGAACAATACTTTCAAGATCGTTGTATACTGGCACCATTAAACACATATGTCGATGATTTGAATTCTCGGATCCTGGTGATACTTCCGGGTAGTAGCCGTGCATATTTGAGTTCGGACACATTCCTACCATGTACTACCAATTCTTACATTGATGATATTAATCCACCAGAACTGTTACATGGCATGAACTTTTCGGGTTTCCCAAATCATGAAGTTGAGCTGAAAGTTGGTGCTCCAGTTGTTCTTTTAAGAAACCTTGATCCGTCAATTGGCTTATGCAATGGCACCTGTTTGACAATTCAAAAACTTGGAAGTAAGGTCATCCAAGCAAAAATCTTAACTGGTCGAAATGTAGGATAAACGGTAACAATCCCACGTATTGATCTAAGTCCTTCGGATAAGGATTCACCATTTGCCTTGAAGAGAAGACAATTCCCTTTGAAATTGGCATTTGAAACGACAATTAACAAAAGTCAAGGTCAAAAGTTGCAATATGTAGGTGTCTATCTACCAAAACCCATATTCTCGCATGGTCAATTATATGTGGCAATCTCTCACATCACTTCGCCTTCAGGGCTACGGTTTTTGATTGGTAATAAAAAGGGTGTGCCTAATAATATGACTAAGAACATCGTCTACCGTGAAGTTTTTAACAATGTTGATGATTCTTAGTTAGTCCCAGTCTATTAATTATGCTGTTGTTATTAGTATTACACATTTGAACTTAGTGTTTTATGTTTACAACTACTTTTAGTTTGTTACATCTTGGGCTAATCTATATGTATTTCATTTCTTTCTTTATGATTATAGACATGACAAGTTTAGCACACAGTTCGATGCCAATATGTGCCATCAATCCTCGCAATAGATCTGTGACAGTAATTGTTCGTCTCATGAGACTCATGAAGGTTCGTACTTACGAACAACGCAAAATGTGGAAAGTTATATTCATGGACTACCAGGTACCGAGCTAATCTAAGTTCTTAAAATGTGACCGACATGTAGATGTATACTGAACATCAAAGCACGATATTGTTTTATAGCGCGATGAGATATTAGGCATCATGGAAGGTGATATGCTATTAATCAGTGGAACTCCATACTCAAAGCTAGCAATGTTTACCACATCTCTGGGGGCTCTCAGTTGATGCTGCAACAGACGGAGAAAGGAATGTCGTCACCAATCATTTGAACTTGGTTTTTACGCCACGAACGAGACTTGAAGATGTCATTAATGATTGCTCTGACATTCCCTACCAGCACTTACCATCCTTTGTATCGTTTATCGATGTCCCGCAACGTCTTAAGTTACATGATAACATAATAGGTAAATATAGTTTACAAATTACAATTTACATATGGCGATTCTACTTATATGCTTTTGTAGATATTTATAAGGTTTTTATTTTGTTATGGTACAGACATCATTGGCATGGTAGTTGCTCTATCCCATTTGGAAAAGACAAGAACTAAGGGCATTGCAAAATGAAAATTGCTACTTTCTAATATGCGGTTTGTATTTTTATTGCTAATTATTTCTGCTTTCTTATTAATGTATTTTTATTGCCTAATAATAGCACATATAATCTACAAATACAGAATGCAGTCTTTGCAATTAACTTTGTGGGGAGATTTTGCGGAGTTGGAGGGCACTTATCTTCAACAACATTTATATGAAGAAATATACTTCTTGCTTCTAGAGTGCACATTAGAGTTTATGAAGGTACCCTCAAAATCCAATTACCATATCTTTTGCATGTAAAAGTGTTTATTTCTCAACACTGCAATGGTATACTTTTGTAATATATATTTTTTCAACATCTGTACGCTTATAGGTATATCAGTGTCTACTTTGCCAATAAGTAGATTGCTGATTAATCCAAATATTCAAACAACAGAGGACTTTGAAGGATGGTAAATATTACCTGTGTGTTTCATTCACCATCCAAGTTATATACAATTGCTGACAAATATAATACTCTCATTGTATGCATTAGGTACTCTGGGACCAGAGGTGTGATGCACCACTTTGATTTCATGCGCAATAGAACATTGAGGATTGTAAATCTGGAGAAGTTGTTTGCTGCAAAAAGAATAAGATTGAATGAATACACAACTGTGCAAAGTGTAAGACACACACCTATATAACAAATAACTTCATGCTTACAAGTTAGATAAAACGCAATGTTATTTTACTATATACAGGTTAGATATTTTCGCATTTTTACATATGTAGATGAGATCTACCTACTGCTTTACGACGCTTGCACTACTTGCAAAAAAAGTGTCAACACTTATGTATTTGCTCTAAATGTACCTTATTGTATATGTGCAACTCCAAGTTTAACTCAGAGAAGGTATGGATAATGGGTTTTTATTATTAAGTAGTCTTGATCACACATTTCAAGTTGTTTGTGTACATTATTACATACAATATTCTTCTACATGAATTATAGGTACATCTTTAGGGTTTTATTGCGAGATCATATAAGTCATAGAAGATTTATTATTCATCATGAGGAAGCTCGGGTTCTTTTGCATACAAGTACAATAGAATTGGATTCATATGCAGCTTAGGTATTGTACTGTTCATTAGATTTTCCACAATTTATTTTTCAATTACAAAACTATCTCATGAGAACAGTCTCTGCACCCATATGGTCATCTAGCTCCATATGTGATTATAGATGATTATATAGGTAAACCATGGGTATTTGTTATGGAGCCTCCAAGACACCATGCAGTAGAATTGCCTATCACTCTTATTGTGCCAGTTAATTGGGAGGAGGAGGTGTATTACTTACAAAATAATGATGCTAGGTATACCAGGTACACAAGATGCAATTATAGGCTTCGATTATATCATTGTTAACCAAACTATTACTAAGAACTTAATTTTTACTGTAGGTACAAGAAGAGAATGTGGATTCTCCGTCATTGGCATCACAAATTAACATATCAACATGTCTTTTAGCATGATTTTAGTTACATTTGGACTACCTATAATATATATCATACTTTAGATCATTTCTTTTGCAATCATCTGTTGTTTTAGTTATTGAGTTTTAATGATTGTGTATGAAATTGTTATCTACTTATATTTTTCGATAAATTTGAGTTTCTATTGAACATTCCTATACTATTTTCATTCTCTCTCTCTCTCTCTCTCTCTCTCTCTCTCTCTCTCTCTCTCTCTCTCTATATATATATATATATATATATATATATATATATATATATATATATTTACACACACACACACAAACACAAACTATCTACCATAGCATGCACCGTGCAAAGCACGGGTCCAGACTAGTATAGTTATATTCAAATGACACTTTTAGTTTAGCATTAGGTCCAATGGTAAAAGTGTCATTTTCTAATGGAATTGTTGATAAATACAGGTGGTATTTTAGGCCATTCCCAGTGAATTACTCGCGTGTCAGGGTCTAGGCCGCATATGACACGTATCAGCTCCAGCCTTTAACACGCAAGGCCAAAAACGGGAGTGGAACTCTAGGCAGTTCCATCCCACGTTCTTTTTTTTAGGTTTTTTTAACTTGTAAAACACGTCGTTTGGATGGGATGGAGTGAAGGAGACGATGTGTTTCATCTGGGATGAGCGAAAAAAAAGAAAAAAATGGTTAACAAAATAAATATTCCTTGATCAATACAAATTAAGTTATCAATTTTTCGAAAATTTTAAATAAAATTAGCCATTTTTATGGTCAAGAAAAAATATTCCATAATTTTGAAAATTGAAAACATTCATACAAGTTACAAGATTTAAAATACAACACAAAATTGAAAAGATAAGTAATAAAATATATTTAATAGTGGACTCCATGACAAATATTTAATTTAATTATCCTGAAATGAGTTTCATTGGTTGAAAAATTGAATGGAATGCGAGTTTAGAATTGTGGAACTCCTATTGACGTGGCAGGCTTGAGCTTCAAAAACTAGAACTCAGGCTGGGAATGCCCTTACAAGAAACTATACAAAGTGTACTTTGCACAAACCATTCCAAAGTCTCCCTCAGGAAAAATTCTAAGGAAGGAACTAATGGCTAGGATCCCTTCCTCATCACCATCTCAAAAAAATTCAAAATTAACTCTTGGAAATTAAATTTTAATTGTGAATTAATGTAACTTAATAAGGTTGTGCTTCCATATATTGTTAAGCTCAACACATCCCAAGGAAGAAGCGCAAAAGAGACCACCTTTCATCCACTATGATCCATTTGCTACATCCTCTTCTTTCTTTCTTATCCCAAATTTGTTCTTTAAATTTTTTCTTTCATGTCTTTGTTGATGGGATCTCTTCACATTGTAAGTTTGATGCATTGGGTGCCTTTGAATAACAACAATGAATGCAAGTGTGTCACTTACACTATGAGAACTCTTATGACAAAAATGTAACTTGCCATCATATGGCTTTCAAAGGTTGTGTGTCATGTATATGTTTGACAATGCAGCAAATATGTTTACAAGTTATGAATAGATACATGTATACTATTTGACTATGCATTTTTGTTCCAGTGGAGTACTCAGAAATTTCTTGTACTTGCCCCATTACAATTAATTATAGTTCTCGAAGTAGGTAAATTTGTTCGCAAGTACTCCTAGTACAAAAGCCAAACATATATTATGTGAAGGATCTAAGCTAGCAATCTCTAATAACAGAAGATCCTTTCTTATCATGAAAGTTCTAACAAATAATAAATTAGTTCGAGAACTAGATGTCTTTGTTTGGCTGTCTTACATGCCACATCTACTAGCTATTTTGCCTTCGCTTCATTCAAATTCAAGTACCTACATTCGATAATCAACAGTCTAAAATGTGTGTACAACTCAAACAATACTTGACACTCTGGCATTAAGTATGGATGCTTTATCTTTGTCTTAAATTAAAAACATATATATAGAAGTTTGCTTGAACACCTAGACCCGTATCGGGTACTTATAACTCTAGCAAAGACTACATTCGAGTCCAAATACACAACTCTATACTAGTTTGTTTTAGACCACTCACTGTTATCTCTTATTTGTTCCTTTATATATATGTTTTTGCACATTATTGGGCAAAGATTCATAATCCGTATAGTATTATGATTCTAAGCATGTAGTTAATGCTTGCTCAAATGTTGTGCACATGGGTGAAAATTCAATTAAAGCAGATTAGTAGACCCACAAATTAAAGAAGCTAACTCATTGATCGTCTTAATATAGACTGTCTTCTCTGTTTTTTTTCTCCACAAAACTCAATGTGCTTGAGCAGACTATGTTGGGACATCCCTCCTACATAGGATTGTCTTTTTGGAGAAATCCGATGAAATTAGAATGATCCATCCTACATAGAAGGAAGAGGATCCAATTAATTTTGGAGCCTAAGTTATTTACCGGCATATTTATGTGGATGAGCTAAGTTCAAGATTGGGCATTTTTAAGCATTTGACTTGATTACATGCTAAGAATTAATAGCTCATTTGACTTGGAGAAAACTTCCTTTAATATGGTCATTCCTAGAATGTTGCAGGTAGAATGGACAAAATCCTAGTGGAAAAAGGACTTCTTAGAGTCCTTCCCATGCATCTAGGAAATATGCAAGAGTAGGATGCTCTCGATCCATTTTCCAATCATTATGGGAACCGAACAAATTACTTAGGGTCCTAGTTCATTTAGCACTCTTGACTGTCAGCTAGAAGAGCCCAACTTTCTCAGCATGTTTAAGAAAGAACGACTACAACTCAGTGGGCTACCCTTGGAGAACAAATTATAAGCACTCAAGAAATCCCTTAGGAAATGGAAAAATTTACACATTGACCCATTAAGGTTTGGTGTATTAAACTACTAAAAAAGTTCATTTTAACGACAAAATTCGGCGACGGAAAAAATTAACGACGGAATTGTCGACGGAAGCGGCGACGGGAAAATAGCTTTACAAAAAAGTCAGATTAAACGACAGATATGGCGACGGAACTGGTAATCCGTCGCCAGAATCGATGTATGGTGACGGAAATTCCGTCGCCATAAATAAAAAAATTTTTGAAAAAAAATAGGCGACGAATTTTCCATCGCCTAAAAAATTTTTTTTTTAAAAAAAAAGGGGGGGGGGCGATGGAATTTCCATCCCCCCCCCCATTTAAATGAAACCAGATTTCTGGTTTCATTCAGCTGCATTTCGAACACCCGAGGAGAAGAGAGAGAGCGCAAGAGCAAAGTGAAGTCGTGTCGACCACCAGCCCAGCCGCCTCCCGCCATGCCCAGCCACCGTCGCCAGTCGTCCGCCCCACCCGCCGCCGCCGGTCACCTCCCCCTGCCGCCGGCCGCCCTCTGCCGCCCCCCACTGCCGGTTTTGTCAAGTTAATTGAGGTATTTATCTCAACTAAACAACTTGAAATTTCTACAAATTTTTGTACTACATTGTTAGAATTTCATACTTAGTTCATATTTATGTTGAAATGTGGTGTTTGTGTGAGGTTATTGGATTTAATTTGGTTCAAGATTGGGGTAAATGTGATTTAGGGTTTAGGTTTGGTAGTTTGAAGTTAAAGTTTGATATATTGGTGGAATGAAATGGTTTTATTGATAATGTTGTTGAAATGTGCAATGTGTGTGAGGTTATTGCTCTAATTCGTTACAAGAATTTGGTAAATGCGATTTAGGATTGAGGTTTGATAGTTTGAAGTTGAAATTTCATATGTTGGTCGAATGAAATGTTTTAGTTGATAATGTTGTCGAAATTTGGTTGTAGATTTTGCTCAATGCAATTTAGCGTTTAGGTTTGGTGATGTGAACTCGAAAGTTGATATGTTGGTGGATTGATATGCTTTAGTTTATTATTTTGTTCAAATGTGACGTTTGTATGAAGTTTTACCTCATATTTGTTTAAAATTTTCGCCCATTGCAATGTACACTTAGATTTGGTAATTTGAAGTTTAAATTTGATATGTTGGTGGAATAAAGTGGTCAACTATGTATGAATTATTAGTTTTTAATGTTCGTGAGAATGTAAGTATATTTATCACCTAGTTGTAAGTTTTTTTGGGGTGCATGTGGAAATTTTAAAGTAAGCGTACATAATATATAATTGCGTAATTTATATACTTATTATAATTTTGATTAAAATTAATTCTTATCAAATACCTTATGTGGTTATTGTTATTTGAGCAGAACATGAATGGTCATCCACATTGTAGGTGGATGTATAATAGATTACTGCCAGATCGTAGTGGTTATACGCAAGAATTTCTAGATGGGGTAAACCAATTCGATCAATTTGTACGTACACAGACAGAGTTTCTGAATGGGGGAAAGTATAGATGTCCTTGTGTGAAATGCAGAAATAGGGTGTACTTGACACCTGATGAGGTGAAGATGCACCTTATGTATAAGGGTTTTGTGCAAGGGTATTGGTTTTGGATAAGTTGTGGGGAAATAGAACCTCAGGAATATGGCTCTGGGTATCAAAATAATGAAATTTCCGAAATTGGAGGTTCAAGTCATGTTAATAATGACTACTCTGAATCCTACATAGATCGGATGGAGGACATGGTTGGTGATGCTATAATAGCAAATCAAAATGTAAGGCAAGAGGGGTCAAGCACTTGCCGAGAACCATTTTATAATATGGTTCAAGCTGCTCAACAACCCTTATATGATGGTTGCTCCACCCATAGTGAGTTATCTGCGGCGGTGAGACTGTTGAGTATTAAATCTGATTATAGTATGCCTCAAAACTGTTTCAATGAAGTTGTTCAATTAATGAAAGAGATGTGTCCCCCTAACAACCGCGTGCCTAACAACTATGGGCAAACGAAGAAGGTTGTTAAAGATCTCGACAACGATGTGGTCCAAATTGATTGTTGCCAGAAAGGTTGCATGCTATTTTATAAGGAAGACGCAAACTTGGATGCGTGCAAGTTTTGTGGGCATTCAAGATGGAAGAGTCAAAGGTCACAACAAAGGAATCAGAATCCATTGTCATGCTCAAGGATGCATTACTTGCCGTTAAAACCTCAATTACAGAGGTTGTACGCATCAAGAAGTAGTGCAGAGCACATGAGATGGCATTATGAACATCGACGTGAGGACGGTGTTTTATGTCATCCATCAGATGGGGCAGCATGGAAACATTTCGACTCCAAATACCCTGAATTTGCTACAAAGCCTCAGAATGTGAGGCTTGGCTTATGTGCTGATGGATTTAATCCTTACACATTGTCTTCAAGATCATACTCTATTTGGCCGGTGGTCGTTACACCTTATAACCTTCCCCCTGAAATGTGTATGACCACATCGTTTATGTTCTTGACTTGTGTAATCCCGGGGCCCAAAAATCCCAAGAACAACATAGATGTATATTTACAACCTCTTGTCAATGAGTTGAAAGAGCTGTGGGATGTTGGAGTTTGAGACTTATGATATTTCTACGGGGCGTACATTTCAGATGAAGGTTGCACTTATGTGGACGATTAATGATTTTTCCACATACGGAATGTTATCTGGGTGGAGTATTAATGGCCAATTGGCATGCCCCGTATGTATGAAACAACAAAAGGCTTTGAGATTGCGAAATAGAGGTAAATTCTCATGGTTTGACTGTCATCGGTGTTTTTTGCCAAGGAATCATGCGTTCATAAGAAATAGAACCGCATTTAGGAAAGGGAGAACTGTTACAGGGGGTCCTCCTCGCCGATTGGTCGGGGAAGAACTTTATGTCGAGGTGGAACATTACCCAATGGTAAGCACAAATGGTGACTTTGTCGTACCACTATTTAAGGAGAATGAACACAATTGGACAAAGAAGAGCATATTATGGGAGTTGCCTTATTGGCAACACCAATTGCTCTGCCATAATTTGGATGTGATGCACATTGAGAAGAACTTTTTCGATAACATTATCAACATTGTGATGGATGTTAATGGGAAGACAAAGGACAATGCCAATTCAAGAATGGATGTTGTCGAACTATGTGATAGGCCAGAATTACATTTACATTAAGGCCTAAGTGGTAGGCTGGTTAAACCAAAAGCGATGTTCGTACTTCCTGTGGATAAAAGATGAGAGTTGTGTGAATGGGTGAAGGAGCTTCAAATGCCTGATGGATATTGCTCTAATTTGATAAATATCGTGGGCCCTAATGTGGCTAAGTTCAATAACATGAAAAATCATGATTGTCATGTCTTTATGAAGACTCTTTTACCAATTGCATTTGGTGCGCTCCCAGATGATGTGTTGAAACCACTTATTGAGATAAGTCAGTTCTTTAATAACTTATGCTCAACAACATTGCAGGAGGATATGTTTGAGGAACTGCATCGCAACATTGTCATCACTTTGTTTAAGTTGGAGACCATTTTCCCTCCTGGCTTTTTCAATGTCATGGAGCACCTGCCAGTGCATTTGGCAGAAGAGGCTCAACTAGGTGGTCCAGTACAATACCGATGGATGTATCCATTTGAGAAGTAAATTATGCTATAACTGATGAAACCTTCTATGAATTCTTATATGTGGAATCACTTAAAATCCATTGCAATTGTAAACTGCATAGGTTCTTTGGCCGATTGAAGAGAAAGATAAAGCAGCAAACGTGTCCTGAAGGTTCAATCACAGAAGCATACCTAGAGGCAGAAAGGACATTCTTCGCCTCCTATTACTTCGGCTGTAATGTGCCCTCCATGCGTAGTAGGTGCAGGAGAAATGAGAACGACGATGAACATATTAATCATTTTTCAACTCTGTCCGTGTTTGCACCGCAAGGGACCGCTATTGGCAGAGAAAGATCAAGGTATCTCACAGATGTCGAATATGTTGCTGCCCGCCTTCACGTGCTGTTAAATTGTGACGAAGTTAAACCTTACATAGGGTGAATGGTATTTTCACTTCCAATTCAGTTTATCATTCATAGAGCAAGTATGTTAATAGGCTTCGTAAAATGTGATAGAATTTTCACGGATCAAGTGAGAGCCGCACATCCCAATGTCAGCGACGCAGATGTCGACACCATCATCGAAACTCATTTTGTAGATTGGTTTAGTGAGAATGTAAGTATTCGAACTCATTTATTCATAATTTGAACACAATAATTAATTAAGTGAATTGTATTAATTAAAACCACATGTTATGTCACCTTAAGTGCATTATATTCAATTGTTCGAGGCCGACAAACATTGCTACCTGAGCCAATTGGCCGTGAAGCCAAAACGGTGTGTGTCGACGTGGATGGCGTATAGAGTAAATGGATTCAAATTCCACACAGAAGCTTGAAGCGTCGGGAAGAGAACAAATAATTGTGGTGTTGGTATTTGTGGCACTGGGGAAGGCGATATTGAGAATGATTATTATGGTGTACTAGAGGACATTGTCCAAATTGAGTACGTAGGCGAACCACTTAAACGATGTATGCTCTTCAATTGTCAGTGGTTCGACCCCACATTGAATCGTGGGACACGATCTCATAAACTAAGCAACCTTATTGAGGTCCACCGTACAAGAAGGTACCGAAAATAGGACCCACTTATCTTCCCAAATACCGCATCACAAGTATACTTCATGCCACATGCAGATCGCTCGAGGGATAGGGCCAATTGGCTTGTTGTCATACCAACCAAACCAAGGGCGAGAGTGGATCAGCAGTACACCCTACCTACTGCGTACCAATAAACGGACATGGCGACTATCGTCGAACCAGCGAATGACGTCATCCCTGCGTCATTAGTGGATGAAAGTGCACCACTGGAAGAGGTTAATGATGAAATAGGGTTTTTATTCATTCAGGGTAATGACGAGATAAATGACGTAGAGAATGGTGAGGATGATGAAGAGGGGGAGTGGGATGACGGTCATGAAACAGATGAAGTTGAACAAAATTTGCATTTGTCTGATGATGATGACAATGACATTGATGACGATGAGGATGCTGATGATTGAGTGGTTACGAATTCTTATGTGTATGAGTAATTTGCACGTAAAACAATTGTTTGTGACTTTACTTATATTGTATGAATGAGCTTTGGAAAATATGTGTCACCTACGTACCTATTATGATGTATGAGGAAAACGGTTTACATGTGCAATCATTATATATTTGCACTTGGCGTTGTTGTCACCTATTTCAAGTATGGATTCAAGTTCTCGTCGAGCAAAGTCCTCCTCTCGAGGTAGAGGACGAGGGCGTCGAAGCTCTGCCGTTGATCTGACCGCAATGGATATTGATCCATCTTCCCCCCAGGTACTTCATACACCAGTTCAGCCAGGAGCGACAATGGCTGCTTACATACCAGGTATTTCAGAACCCCTGCCTCCCCCATTTGGGGCTTTCCATCATCAGACCTCATGCATTCCCAACCAAAGCACCATGTACGGCCAATTTGCCTACAACATTCCTCCAAACCCCCATGTTGTTCGCACTATGCACCGCACTGCCCAACCCACTCACCCAAACATAAACCAGTCCCAAGAGAACATTGGAAGTGGTGAAAGTGAAGCACAATCCAATCATGGGAGCACTCGAGCAAAGACTTGGATTGAGCCAGATGGTAACGGGTAAGTCATCATTTGTTATATGTTATGAAGTACTACATGAATTTTGCATAACAAGTAATGAATTTTATGTTTAATGTTCAATTAGGTTTGTCCCCAATGATGGTGTTGTTAGTAGGATTTCGCTTATATTTCAAAGCAAGTTTGACGGAGCATGGCCTACTTGGAGCAAAGTGCCCAAACCAGTACGAGATTTGTGGTTCGGAGAGTTCAAGGTAACTACAGTGACTTCGTATTAACAGTTTCAGAAATATGTGATAAATTAGTATTGAATTATTTGATGTGTTATTCGTTTTCATAATTGCAGAAGTGGTTCACTTGGGATCCGGTCCATGAGGACCGTATAAGAAGGAATTTTGAAAACTGAGGCAATTCACGCTTGAGAGACTTCTTTGGCAAAGCAAGGAAGCATAACAAGAAACCTGTCTGGCTCGGTGATGCTCAATGGGAGGGACTCCAGCAGCACTGGGCCAATGAACATTACAAGAAATTGTATGAGACAGCCCAGAAAAACCGACTGGGGACTCCAGAAAGTGGTGGCCCATCTCTCCACACCTATGGCTCGATCCCCATGCATGAGCATAGGCGGCGTCTGGTAAATGAATTAATGTTTGCTATTTACTCGTTTAAATTCAATACTGTATTTTGTGTTGTGCTTGACATCATTCTTTCTGGCACGTACATAGAGGGAATAACTTGGGACGGAGCCCACCATTGTTGAATTATTCAGTCGAACTCACAAACTCCAGGGCAAAGATGATGCCCCTTGGGTTGACAAGAAATCACAGCAAACATATGTAAGCAACTAGTTATTCTCAATTTTCATTGGTAGTCAATTCATGAACTCGTATACTTTATTTTAAGTTATTGTACTATGCATGATTTCGTGCACATGTTGCGGTATTGTAGGAAACCTTTGAACGTGATTTTCAAAATGTTATCAACTCTCAAGGGACCGGGGATGGCTCTTCTCAAGATCCAAACCAGCCACTTCCCAACCCAAATGAGTTGTGGGTGAAGACGTTCAAGAACAAGAAGGGTCGCATTTACGACATTGGTGACGAGGCTGTCAACATGAGGGAATCCGGTTACTTCAGTCCCACTCAAAGATCTGATATTGTTTTCATATTAAAGTTCCAACAACCATGGTTATACATTGAATTTACTTAATGGCAACGCTAATATAGTAATTTACTTAAATGCCTGTCAGCAGGTTCCGGTTCTACGCCATCGCAACAGGAGCTCAATGACTTAAGGGGTGTAGTAACCAACTTGGGGGGTGAGCTATCGTCACAAGCTGAAAGCTACCGGTTGGTTATGGAGAAATGCAAGCAACTAGAGGAATCCAACAGATTGCTCACACAAAGCAAGCAACAACTGAGCCAACAAATGATGAGCATCGATCAATGCCTCCAAGCTTTCTTTCAAATGCAACAGGCGTCTGGCTCGGGATCTCAGCCACCATTTACTCATCACTCGCAACATAATGAGGAAGATGGTGAGGCAGAGGAAGAGGAAGAGAAAGGCGAAGAGGAAGAGGAAGACCTTGGTGATTGAATTGGTTGTAGTTTTCCTTCAGCTGGTGGCTCTTCTGCTTATCTTCACGAAGTACATCATATCTTTTGCTGCTTTCTTCCCCTCCCCTTTCTGCTAATTTCACTCCCCTCCCCCTGGTGCTTATTTAACTCCCCTCCCATTTGGCGCTTACTTCACCCTCTTCTGCAAACATATATATAACTTCATTCTCAACTACGAGTAACTTCTTGTTATTTTGTTTGGATTTGTGGTTTGTGATATATACAGACTTTGTTCGGAACTTGTAGTGTGTGATATGTAGAGAGTTTGTTTGGAACTTGTGGTTTGTGAATTGAAAACCCTTTGTTGGATGTGATGCGTTGTGTTGGATGTGGAATTCCACCTTTGTGTGGCTTGAAATTGTTGAGAACGATTCAAATGAAGCTCTATTCGAAGCCATTGGATGTTGATTGAGTGCGAAGATCTTGTAAATTTCTTACAGGGAATGATTTGTATACACGGATTTGATAAAAAACAAGCGATTTTATTTTTAAAAAAAGAGAAACCCAGCTACGAAATGACGACGGATAAGACAAAAAAAAAATTGGGGGGGCAGGGGGGCGACAAAATTTTTTTCGCTGATTCCGTCTCTAACGGCGACGGATGATTAATTCTGTCGCCACCCCTACCCCGCCACTTTTCCCTGCCAAAAAACTTTTCTCGCAATTTCTGTCGCCGAATCCGTCGCCCATTACTCAGCGACGAGCAAAAATCCGACAGCCTCATTCCGTCGCTGATCGTAAATTTCCATAGCTGATTAACCATATTCCGTCGCTAATTCCGTCTTTATTTGGCATTTTTCTTGTAGTGTAATTTCTGGAACTGATGACTTTGGTAAATAATCGCCAGAAACATGACATTTGGGGTAAACAATGTGTTGACCCTTTTTTGGTGCCAAACATGAAAATCCGATCAAAGTAATAAAAAGTCACACGTATTTTCATAAATACCCCTTCCTACCAGCATGACATGCACGTTGATCAAGGATTTTTAATTGTTTTGCTTTTTAACTTGTCCCAACGATCACAAAAACTTTTATTTAAGGAACTCTTATTCTCATCCCACCCCACCTCTCATTTTAACTCCCTCCTCCCCTTTCTCCCTATCCACCATTGAAGGGGCTCAAAGCAAACAGTTGAAGGTATGTAACATTTATTTATTTGTAGGTAGTTAATATATTATAATTTAGTAGTACTTTCAAATAATTAATTTTATATTTAATTAGGTTTAGGTCCTTTTGACCATGTTTGTTTACTTTGTATTTATGATTTCTGTTAGTGAAATTTTTGTTAGGGAAAAAAATTGGTTAAAAAGATATGCATAGCTCATATAGTTGCGGAGGTGGTTACATTCACTACGATGTAAAGGTTACGTGTCTAAGTTGTTGAGGAGTTGAGGACATAAAGTTATCAAAGTCTCATGACAACTCGAAAAGACTATTTTACAAATGCAATTAATGTGAAAAATTTATGAAGTGGGCAAAACCTATGGAAGATAGAAGAAGAGTGTTAGATGAAGAGGAATCAAGTAGGCATGCCATGTGAATGAACTAAGAGAGATTACAATGCTACTTAAGGACATTAATGGAAGGATTTTGGTTGGAACTATAGTTATGGTAGCAATCCTTGTAGTCGATTGCAATGAAGTGAGTTCCTGTGTGTTTTAGTATTGTAAACATATTATCTGCGTACCGTACTGAGCATGAATGAAATACTAGCAAGAATATCTTTATGCAATAATCAAAATGCATCAAAATAATGCCAATAAAGTCAAGTTGTGTACAATAAAACTAGCAACCAAACACAAAAACAGAGTACATGTAGCTAGAAACAGAGTGAATGATCAAAGGACAGATCAAATTTCAGCAACACAAAATCCGCATCAAACTGACACATGATAGTATCCGCAGCAGCTAGGCACCAATCTTCTAACATTCTTTTCTCACAAGGCAGCAAAATATTTCAGAAACTGAGAGAAGGAGAGTTTTGTGAGTATAAAATAAATAATATTATATGATGACAATAAGTTTGAAAAATGGGTACCTCAAGCCTGCTTGGTCTGGGATCCGGTTTGCCTAGATGAAGCAGTTGGAGATCTTGTTTGCTTAGTTGATCAAGAAGGTTGCACTCTTGAAGAAGGTTGAGCTGTTGCTGGCTAAGATAAAGAAGTTGTTGATGCTTTTGGTTGAGATAAAGAAGGTGTAACAATGGTTGGCTGAGATAAAGTACCTTGTGTCGTCTTTGCCTTCTTTAAAGTGTTCTCATCAACCTTACTTAGCCTGCCAACTCTTCTTTTGTCATCAAATTTTGGTTTTCTAGGCTTATCTTTTCCTTTCCTTATCTCAAGCACATTGCTTTCTATGTGACTCCTAGAATTATGCCCAAACTACTTACGCTTGCTACATCTAAGGAAGTTGCTTCTAATGTACACCTTTATTTTCTCAGTTATGTTCCTTCTTCTCTTACTGGGCGGTCTACCTCTCTTGAGTTGAACTGGTGGGGGATCTAGCTTAGGACATTGCCTTTCTTTCTAAAAAATGGGATCTTTGATAGGGTGCATGATGACATCATAAGTTTGTAAGTATGACTTGATGGTATATGCTTTATGAACATATGAATCAAGGTCTTGCCTTTCCATCAAATCCATCTTATCCCATGCTTGCAAGGTATACCACTTATGTCTCACATCATGCAATCACAGTGATGCTGAGTTAGGTTCACTGTGAATATAGTACTGCCATCTAAGACTTCAAACACACCTCTGCCAGCAGGGGTGACTGCACAACCCCTACTTTCCAATTCAGTTTTGGTTATAATCATTTTGACTCCGGGAACCACATGACTAGGCCAAGACTTAGCCACCTTAAATTTGTTGGCTATTGTTTTCAGAAACCTCCTCCTAATCTCCTCTAAAATAGTGAAAACAGGTTTGTATCTAAAAAACTCTATCTTCCCATTGAAAGATTCTACAAAGTTCGTAGTATTATTAGGGCATTTAACGCGAATAGGGAAGGTGTACCTGGCCCACTCTTCAACTGGCTCACCCAGTAACAAGTCACATGCAGCCACTGAATTTTTCTTTATTGCCTCAATTGCTTGGTTGTGGGCATGCTTATTGTAAGCATTACAGGACCAGAACAACAAGTGCATCTTTGCACTTTCAACAACAATGAGCATTGTTTTAGCACTAACGTTTCAACACTAATTAAGCAAGTACATGCTTGAATGTAAATAAATAACAAACTAAAGTTTGGATAAAACCTGGATATTCGGCACTAAAGCTCCTGTAGTAGTGTACATCACAAATTCTTCTGTTGCACTATGGAACAATATCTCTAAAAGCCTTAACCAAACCCTATACAAAAGAATCTTAATTTAGGGGGAATTCACAAAAAAACAAAATACTTTTACTTAGCGTAAATAACAACATAAAAAGAATCATAAAAACATAGCTTGTGCCTGTCTGAAATAAATGTGTACTTGGATAAATATGTCCCATCCAAGCAGGTCCTCAAAGCCCTGAAAAAGTAAGCCCAATTGTCCCTATTCTCTACCTTAACAATCCGATATACTAAGGGGAAGTAATCATTGTTTGCATCTAGGACCATTGCTGTCAGCAACACTCCTTTGTACGGACCCTTAAAAAAACACCCATCAACCCCAATGAAAGGTCTACAGCCCCTCCTAAACCCAGTGATCATAGCCCCAAAAGAAATGAACATCCTATTGAAAAGAGGGGCATCATCAGGGCTTTGAGAGATGCAAGAAGCTATGATCCCTAGGTTAGCCTGTTAGATTTCCTGAATATATTCCACAAGTCTTGCATAAGACTCCTCATGCTTACCATCCACCAATGACTTTAGAAGCTTCTTTGCTCTATCACAAGTGTGCCTAGGAACAACAACTCTATACCTTTCCATAATTAGCTTCTACATATTACCAGCTTGCATAGCAGGATTTACCTTAAAATCTATCACAAGTTGTCCTGCAACCCTTAGATGTGAAGCCATCATGTTCTCTTGTAATCTAGGGCAAGAATGGGAGCCCTTCAATGATTTGATTTTCCATGTCACACCATCTGGCAATCTGACGCAGTGCACTCTCCATGTACAAGTTTGAACCTTGTCCACAGTTATGTGTCTAAACCTATCATTGTTAATCATTTCCAATGCAAATGACTTCTATATTGCAAACTCTCTAATCACCTTGCTCCGCTGATCTTTATCCACAAACATGTCCCCCTCAGTTATGGACACTTTACAGTTTCTTGCCCACATATTTCCATTTTGATACATTTCGCTCCACACATTTTCAGTTGGGTTTCCATCTTTATCCTCGGCATCAGCATCAATGTGCCTAGGTATTTCATTCTCTAAATCAACATTTAATAACTCATCAGCATTACTCCCTTCATTACTGCCACTTTCATCTGAATCTACCAAAGATTCATTACATTCTTCTTCTTTAGAAGTCTCTTGCATATCTTCAGCATCAAGATCAGCATCAAGACTATCATCATAATCACTATCATCAATCCCTCCTAAACTGCTTTCCCAGAACTCTTATCATAATCATAGTCAAAAACCCCTCTAGGTTGATTAAGATCTCCAAAATAGTACGCTTCTAGCCCTTCTAAAGTAACATTTATTGCATCTAAAGATGGAAGATCAAGTTGAGACGTTGATTCAAGTCGAGAGGAAAGTTATGCAAAAAAATCTACAGTCAGCTTTGGTAATTGTGATTTAGGCTAAGCAGATTCAGGGTTATGATGTATAGAAGAGAAAGGCTGAGAAGATGAAGGGGCAGGGAGTGGACTAGAATGAAAATCATAAGGGCAGGGGGTGGACTAGATTGAGCAGTAGTAGGTGAATTCATTTGTGGGCTATAAGGTTGCTTTTGATTTGTGGGCTGAGAAGATACAAAGTCAGCAAGTTTAGCACATGGTTCTTTATATTTGTAGGCTGATTTTGATTTTTACATTGGTGATTTTGGGCCTTGAATTCTAGATGTAGGCCTTCTACTTTTGTTAGGTGAGCTACTAGGCTAGCTATTTAGGGTTATAATAAGACTGTCAGCCCATTTCTTAGCTTGCCTCCTACACACTATCTCTTCATACTCGTCTATTTCAATTGTTCCAAAATCATTATCACCCTCATTAACAGAAGCAACAACTACAGGTTGAATAGGTTGCTTAGTAGGGCTTGCTTGGCAAGGTTGCAATTGTTGAACAATGAAGGGGTACATAGTAGGGGTACTCAAAGCTAGCATGTATATTGGAATCTTACGATCATACTCCTAAATACTAACCAAATCTCTCCAATCCTCATCAGATTACAATGGAAACTTTTGTTTTGAACTAGGAGGACCGAATACAAACCCAAAGTACTCATGCATATCCACTCCACACTTCTTACCCTCTACATAAGCATCTTAGTGAAGGTCAACCATCCGATATCTGTCTAAGTCCACATTTGAAATTATAAACATACGAGCTTCATAATAAATTGCCAATACCCTATCATCTTCAACCTACAAGCCACATACCAAACAAATCAGAAAAACAGAGAATTATGAACTCTATCCAGAATATGAGAAACCCAATTCAACCCTCACATTTAATTCAGCATATCAAGAACACAATTCTACATGGATTCATATATACAGATTAATTCAGCAATCTATAAATTAAGCATGCATAATTCATACATTCACTTCAAAGTCAAGCAAAGCGAAATACCCTGGTTCAAACCCTAATTTACCCAAGCACAACAAACTATCACCAATTTTGCATATGCATGATTTTGCAACCCATTAATTTCACCAACGCCTAATTTCACCACTTTTGTCAACAGATGCAATTATCCCCAAACCCTAATTTCATCATCTGTTCAAAATTATCAGATACGCATTTGTTAATTGCGTTTCACCAACTGTTCAAAATCAGCATCATCAACAAATTATTCTATAAGTTTTACTAATCCCTATTAATATCATGTTTTAACCAAAATCAAGCTCCAAACCCTAAATATTTCCCACTTCTGTAGAAAGATGAAATTTTTTATAATTATTCACTTTCCTCTTCGCCAGACTTTTCTGCTTTCCCATGCTCTTCCCTTCCAAATTTGCAGCTAGTGTGGGGACCAAAGAACTATCTTTTCAACACCCCTTTTCTTTCTCCCACTTGCTAGTCAATTGATGTAGGGCTTATCTTCAGAATATTGCATCGACAAGATGAGAGAGACAAATTTCCTTGTCCAGCTAGAGAGAGACAAAGAAACCCCACAACATATAAAGGTCGGTTCACAGATTTGGAATTATAGAAACTAGAGAGAGATGAGAATTGATGAAGGTTGGTAGAGAGAGATGATAAAGAGATAAATGGCTTTACCTTTCCAAACTTGTTTTAAAAATGAAACTGTATAAGATATATTTGCCACACAGGGGTATTTATGAAAATACATGTGACTTTGTATTACTTTGACAGGATTTCCACGGTTGGCACCGAAAAATGGTCAACACATTATTTACCCCCAATGGCGATGGTTCTAGAAATTATTTACCAAAGTCATCAGTTCTAGAAATTAATACACCAAACCTCAATGGGTCAATGTGTAAATTTTTCTAAGAAATGGAATGAAGAAGTTTTTGTACACATTGATTTGAAGATTATATATCTTCAAGAAGAAAAGGCGAAGTTGGACAGCACACAAGAGCTACTCTGGCTTGAGTGTGAATGGCACAAGAGAGAGGCTTTGCGATCGCAACTTTGGTTCTGGATGGCAAGGAAGGAAAGATATTGGAAGCAACCTTCTTGGTGCATGCTGCTCAAATAAGGTGACAGAAACACCAAGTACTTCCATTTGTTAGCTACTTTGAAAAGACAAAGGAAGGTGATTGATAAGATCACAATCAATGGGGTTGAATTGCATGAAGTTCCAACAATCAAAAAGGCTTTTGTCAAGCACTTCAAGCAACTTTACCAGAAATAAGAAGCATCTACCTTTGACATATCAACCCTCAGTCTTCGAAGTCTCTCAATTGCAGACTATGAACTTCTTGAAGAGCCTGTTACAATCCAGAAAATCAAGGAAGCATTCCTTAGTTGTGATCCCACAAATGCCCCAGGGTATGATGGCTTCAACCTCAGGTTCCTCAAGAAGGTATGGCTAATCATTGCAGAAGAGTTTGGCCATTACATCATGCACTTCTTTGAAACTAGGAGCTTCCATCCCAGCATCAACACTACTTCGGCTACATTAATACCTAAAAAGCAAGGCACAAACCAAATTTCAAATTTTAGGCCCACAAGCATGGTGAAGCGTTTATAAGGTTATAGCAAATATTCTCAGCAAAAGGCTTAGTTAAGTGCTACCACAACTCATTGGAGAAACACAAACAACATTCATTGGTAGAAGACATATTTTAGATGGGGCTATAACAGCAAATGAGGCAGTCCAATGGCTCAAGAAATTTAAGAAGCCTAGTGTGTTATTAAAACTGGACTTCCAAAAAGCCTACGATACCATATATTGGGACAACCTGGACACAATATTGAAGGCAATGGGTTTTGGTAAGAAATGGAGGTCTTAGGTTTCTTGCATAACAACAACCACCATCTCCATCCCCTTTAATGGAGCTCCATGCAAGCCATTCAGATTAAGGCAAGATGATCCTCTGTCTCCCTTGTTATTTGTGATCATGGCTGAAGTACTCAACAAAATGCTAACTAGAGCAACAGATTTGGAATTGTTTGAGGACTAGAAGTGGGTGCCAAAGCTATGAGAATTTCTCATCTCCAATTTGCAGATGAAACCCTAATTTTTTGTAAAGCTAATGATAGCTACTTGTGGAACATGAAAACGATCCTACTCAATTTCCAGTCATTTTCAGGTATGACTATATTCAGTCTAAAATTCTATCATTTTTATACACTTTAATGCCTAATATTTGCTTGGAATAAATTTTAAATTAGGTTTTTAATATGAATTTTGTTTGTTTTGTAGGAATAGTGAAATTTTAGAAAATGAGAATAAATAGCTCATGCCAAGTGAAAAAAAATAGATGAGGTCTTGTAACCCAATTTGTTAGACCCAAAATAACAACCCATATTCTCACTCCCTCCCTCCTCTTTATTTTCACCATCGCTCTCCTCTTATTTTGCTAGGTCTATGTGATTTCCCAACCCCCCAATCTTTTCTTCTCAATTCTCCTCTAGTAACTCAAGCACTGTCTCTCTCCTTCTTACTTCCTAGTAAATGCAAATTTCCCCTATCCTTTGTTCACTTTTTTATCTTCTTTTTCAACCATTAATTACCATCATCAATCACCATCCGTTACCTCTATTTCTCTCATCAAGTTGGGCAAGTAATTGGGCTTTAATAGAGCGATACAAGGGGTTAAATTCAAGTTTAATGGAAGCAATCAAGGAAGGCTTAGAAGAGGTTATAAAAGGAGCAAGCAAGAATGATTAGAAGGGGGTTAGACAGAATAGAGATTACGGTTTTCATATTTTCCTTCTTGCCTTTCTCAGTTCAGATCCGTTTTTTAGATTTTCATATATGTAATTGACTTAAACTTTTGGTTAGTGCAAGTGATAGATTTTAGTCCTTTTTTTTGTGGTGAATTTACAAGCTTTTGGGTGGAATTTCCACTTTGGGTTCAAATTAGAGTGTTTCATCACTTGGTTTAAGTCAATTCTTTGTTATTTTCCCTGCTGCGAGTTGCCTTGCTCAAGCCAATGAAGTTCTGGGCTTTGATAAACTTCGCTCCGTCTTCTCTACCTAGGTAAAATTGTTCTAAGCCTCACTAATTAGTTTACTAATTCTTACCTGTGAATTGCTTGGATGTTGCTATTTTTTAGATGTTTCTTCTATTTTGCTTATTACCAATTCTATCAATTTGGGATAAGCATAATTGACTTTTGTTGACGTAGTTTACGAAACTATGTTAGTTCTATTAACCTAATTTTGTAATTCATCCTTGAGGATGACACCCGAAAGTGTTACGTTGATAAACTGTACGCTTGCGGAATTACACAACAGACTGTCAACTACACTAAATTTGGCTTGATGGGATTGGCAAAGATGAAGCTTGGACTCAGGAAGCAACACAAAGGCTTGGTCGAATGCTGGTCAAACTTCCAATCACCTACTTAGGTGTGTGCCTTTAGGTGCTATTATGAAAAAGGCATCTTCATGGCAGTGTATCATAGACAAAGATCAGAAAAGACAGAGTAGATGGAAAGGAATTTGCCTCTCTAGCGAAGGTAGATTAATCCTAATTAAAGCAGTCCGAAATAGTTTGCCTACCTATTACCTATGTTCGGCAATAATTTGTCGCATTTTACATGCCCTTTTCACCTAATCTTAGCTCGTATAATAACGTAATCTTTAGAGTTTTTCTTATTTTATTAAGTATTCTTTGAGATTTTTACTTATTTTGTTCATTCTTGCAGGTAATAAGTTGAACCAAGCAAATACCGCGAAAGGGGTGAAAAATGATCAAAACAGGCGAAAAGACGAAAAACAGGAGCCAGCCGGGCAAAGCCGGCCAGCAAGGTGGCACGGCCACCCCGTGCCACCATGGAATGGTGTGGCTGTGCCCCCGACACGGTCGTGCCCCCCTTTGCTGTCGTTCGGTCTCGCGCTTTTCTATTTAAGTCGTTTTCGGGTGTTCTTGGGGAGTTCGTTCGGACTTCTCTTGGGGCAATTCTTAGAGTAGTTTAGGTTATGTTTTAGCAAATAAAGCCTGAACGGGAGGATTAGTTTAGTATTGAATATTGTAATCTTGGATTCAACATTTGGATTTCAAGCTCCTTCATCAATTCAAGACTAAGTTTTCTCCCCTTTTATCTCTTTAGTTTATATGTTGTTCTTGTTTATGTTTTGTTAGTTTTAATTCTTGTATTTGTTTTGTTTGGTTTTTATGTTTGGTTTTCATTGTTGATTCATGTTATTTTGTTGTTTAGATTTGTTTTATTTCATTCTCTTTGTTTTGTTCTTCAAGTTTATGTTCTTGTTTGGTAGTTTAGGTTTTGTTGTGTTTGTGATGTTTAGTTGGTAGATTGTGTTAGCTTGGATTGTGAATAGCCTCTTGATAGCTAATTAGTCTTGTATTTGGCCTAACTATACCCAATCTATGCCTAGAACTTAGAGTTTTCTCTCATGCCCGCCAAGTGTTCGATGAAATGCTTGAAAGAGCTTTCATCCATATTTTTGGGCGATTGACTTATGCTAAGAGGTGAGGTCAATTAGCTAGTGTGGGAGAGGGAATAGCCGAGTTTGGGACATGAAAATAGTATTCGAATTGAGCTAGGTCCGGGGTTACTCTTTTTGTTGTCTAATTGAGCTAACCCCATGAAAATAGGTGGTTAGGCTAATTAGACTAGCTCATGACCTTGCGAGAGGGCTTGGGTGGTGTTTGATGGTGCAACCGATCATCTCTAGTTCAGGATGTAGTTTGGGTAGATTAGGACTTGTCTCGATTAGTTGGCTCGTCCATTGGTGAAATCACAACTCGAAGTCACTTCTTCTATGTTTGTTAGGGTAATTTAATTTACCCTTTGTTTTCCTTTGATTTTGCCTAGCTCGAGACTCTTTAGTTAGCCCTGGTAGTTGGAAACACAACTCCTTGCGGACGACACCCTAAGTACTCAACGATACACTTTACACTTGGGGTTTATAAATATTAAAACTCTGTTTTTTCCTAAGTTTTTGGCGCTGTTGCCGGAGAGTTGACGTTTTTTAATATTGGGGTTTACTTCAGCATTCGAGGCTAGGCATTTAGAAAATCCCAAAAAAAAAATCAAAAATTTCAAAAAATTCAAGATGGCTATTTTCCATTTACCTCAGTTTGAGCATGAACCTTTTTGGCAATATTTGTCTCGGCTGAATGATTATCGTGCTCAATATGTGCATTTTACGTACAAGAAATGGAAAATATGCGATGTTGTGCTTGAGGGGATGACACATGAGACTCAAGCCATCCTTAAGTCCATGTGTTATGGTGGTTTGTGTTCCTTAGATGTTGATGACATGTGGGATTTGTTTGAGTCTCTAGCTTAGCATCAATGGTAATCTAATGATGCTGGGGACCCATCTCATCACCATGCTTCTTACCTTCATGTGTTGTGCTCTTTTTGTCAATCTCTTGACCATGATGTGAATTCTTATCCCTATTATGATGTTTCAGATTAATGTTATGCTAGACTTGATGTCATGATAGGGGCAATGAACGAGCAACATGAACGCTTTGCTAGTAGGATGAGGGAGCGCAGTTCATTGCATGAGACCGACCCTAGTCTACCTTGCCCTAGACTCGAGGCTCGTCTCTATGATGATTGTGAGTTTTTCCTTCCCCTAGAGTCTAATGTTGTTGATGATGCACCTTTGATCGACCTAGGAGAAGTAGTTTGAACCTCCCTTGACTCCATTAACGTTTGTTGCTCCGTCCTTCTCTAGCATACCTATGGACACTAGTATTAGTGACTCGATCTTACTTGCTTCTCCCTTTCCTTTAGCCTAGTGCACGGGGTTAGAGATGGTCGAGACTTCTCGGGGTGATGCTAGTCCTATAGAGGATGATTTACCTTCTTGGTCGGGAGGACTTGTATTGGTTGAGCCATATCTTGAGGAAGCTCCTTTCGAGGAGTTGTGTGATGACGGTTTGGTGGTTGGTGTCGTACCTAGTATTGACCATATCGACCCAATTTTCACCGAGCCACTTGACTTGACCCCCATTTCATCCCCCTTACTTTCCACCACCCCCTCCCACTTGCATGCATTTCATGAGTCCCTAAGCAACTGTAAAGCTTGTTGAGAGCTACAAATTTAACCACTACTTCGGTTAATAAATACTTTTTATAGCATAGGGAAGTAGGGAACGATCCACGAGGAAAGATCGCTTTAAAAAGGCTAGCTTAATCCAAAATGATTTTACTAATCCAATTTATTAAATCTAATCTTAATAATTCTAGAATAATTAAAATCTAATGAATAAAAATCTGGAAAAAAAACCCAATGATGCTCCTAAATATTTTGGATTATATTCTGGAAATAAAACAGTAAAAAGCTTTCCTGAATAATCTAGAAAAATAAAAACAGAATAGTAACTAAAATTCTAATTAAAAATCAAAACAGCAAATAATAATCAGAAAATAAATATTAAAAATGTCAAACAGTAACCCAAAATATTATTATTCAGGTATATAAGCTTGTAAATTCTCAATTGTATCCAAATAATTTCAGAAAAATCAAATCAGAAAAGTACCACAGAATATTAATGCAGAATATTAAATTGGAAATTAGAAATAAAATAAGCTGCATAAAGATAAATATGAAAATAATCAAGAAAATTAACCTAATTCTAGGACACAATTTTATGGACTTAAAAATACCTAATAATCGTGAATTAACAATTAAAATCGAAATTTTCAGAATTAATAACCTAAAAACCTGCACATATCAATTTCACAAAATAATTCTGAAAAATTATCAAATAACCTCCAACAATTACGACATTAAATATGGCCAGGCTAGGACACTATATAAACCCTAGGAATTAATAAAAATTGAAAAAAAATAAAATAACTATTTTTATTCTAATTTCTAACAAACCGGTAATTAAATACTAAAACTGAATATAAATCAATCTAAAATTATAACTACTCCAAAAATCAAAATCTAAACTATATAAAATTACCTAGACACTCCTAAAAGATTATAATTTCGGGGGGGGGGGTCAATTGAAATTATATGGTAACCAATAAAATGAAACAAAAATTAACAAACAAACCAAATTAACTATAAGCAACAAATAATTATCAAAGTTGTCAAATTTATCAAGAATACTTAGTATAATCTCAATCCACCATGCAAATTAATATTTATCATCAACACACAAGTTAATTTCATTCATGAGTTAAACTCTAGAAGACATCCACCAGCGGTTCTTCCCTGTTTTTCCTTAGATTATAGTTTAATTAGGTCCAGCCCTAATATAAACCCTACTAATTTGATAATCTTTACACCAGCGCAAAAATTTAACCAAACTAGAGCATTAAGAATCAGAAAAACATCATTTAACACTTTGTAACTAATTTACCAACAAATCGATTTAACAAAGATCTAAAGCGACTAACTAAATAAAAGAGATGGGTTTGAGCCATCCATGATTACTTAGGGTGATACCTAAGCCTAAAAAACTATAAATTTTACATATTATAGTCTTCTAAACTATCAATCGAAATTGTATTTAATCAACTAGCATGCATTCTAATCGATTTAACACAAATTTTATAAACGATAAACGTTAATCGCTAAAGAATCATGAATATAAATCAACTAGGCATTAAAGCATAAAACTTGTTTCAAAATAATTAATTTAGTATGGCTTCAAGAAGATTATACTAAGCACATGAAAATTACTCACTCATCTTGAGAATAAAATCACAATATATATAAATAATAATCATGTTCAATGATCAACTATCGAGATAAAGTAACAACCCTAATAACAATACATGAAATAATAATAAAAGATATACTTTTGAGAGGGGGATGGGTGCGTGGGTGGTGAGCCTGTCATGTATGGCTGGTTGCGTGGTGGTAGATGACGAGGGGCCTAGAAGAAGAAGAAGAAGAGGAGGAGGATGAAGGATGATGATGACTTGCGTATGGTGGCCGTGAATGAAGAGGAAAGCAGATGAGTGTTTGGCGTGGAGATGGATGGATGATTCTTCAAGGTGGAAGCTAGGTGATGATAGGTCGAAGCTCGGTGATGGTCCCCTCCCCCTTTGAGCTGTGCCCCTTTTATCAAGAAAATGATGAGATTTTCTTGAAGTGGTGTTTGTGTGGGAGATGAAGATGTGAAGGAGGTTAAGAGTTTGATGGGAGGATGAGTATGGTGAGGCATGAGGTTGGATGGGAGTGTGCTTGTAAACTTCATCATCTGCTTTCTTCCCTAGACTTCTTCTTTCCTAAGACTTCTAATTCTCTTCCAACTCTTGCAATCCTAGCTTAGACAATATCTTCATAATCATCATTTTTGGACCGTCTTCTGCCCAAGCATGTAAAACTCGAGCCTCAACGACTCGTCTTCTCCTTTTTATTAGAACAATGCCTAACCTGAAAAATATATGAAAATAACGTAAATTAGATGCAATAATGTGTAAAATATAATCAAAATAATTAATAAAATGATGCATGATTAATGGCTTAACAGCGACATTCCAGGGTATAATCCCTCCTTGTGCATACCTAAAGGACGTGCCTAGGAAAATCATATGTAATGCTTTCTTTGATCATGATTTTGATTTCTCTATTGCATTTGATGAGTTTAAGAGGGCACTAACTGTGTTTGCTCTATCCTTACTAGCGTTCTCTTATTCACACCATTTTGAGATGCATACAAAGGCACACGATAAGCTTCTACGCGCTTTGACAGCATCCGAGTTGACGCCGCAAGTCCTGAGCGATGATGAGGAGTGGCTAATGCTCCTTCGACCTCCACAACACCATCCTAAGGAGGCGTAGTTCGGGTACAATCAGTACCCAACCTGGTATACTCGTTCTCACTCTTCCCCGCCCTTCTTTTTCTTTTTCTTTTCTCTCTTTTTGTTTTTGTTTAGATGTCGATATTAGGATTGTGTTTTTATTGGTGATCGTCTTGAGGTGAAATTTGTGATGTTGTTGAGCCATTGATGGCTATGATCACCGTTTTGTGGGTATTTGTGTGTTGTGATTGGTGGTGTTGATAGATTGGTATATCTTTGTTTTTGGTAGTTAGTTTTGTATATATGTGTGGTCTTGTTTTTGATTTTGGTGAGTGTTTTTGGGATAGTGTGCTAGCTTGTATATGTATGCAGCTTTAGTGTTCATATGTGTTGTTTGTTTTGTTTTGTGTGTCTTGTGTATGATTTAGTTTTCTTTGTTTTTGTGTATTTTTGTAGTTGGTGATGACTCTCAGCTCCCAATGAGGACATTGTGAGATTTAGGTGTGGGGGAGGACTAGTCTCTATGCCACCTTGTTTTGGGGGAGTTCTGTACTATTTTGATCGGCTTTGACCGCTTGTATCTTAGCTATTGACTTGTATATAACTATGTTGTGCATGATAGATCTTTGTCCCTAGTGAGTCATTCTAAGCCCCAATTCTAACCCCAATAGTTCATTATACATGTGCAATCCAGTCCTTATTTATACCATCATCATTATCTTAGGGTCTTAGTTTTCCATGATCAGCTTTCCCACTTGTTTTTGTACACTACTACTCTTGTTCTTTGTTGGTTTCCACTTTCTGTTCGCACAAAAAAAACAAAAAAAAGAGAAAAAAAAGAGAAAAAGTGGAAACCACCTTTAGTTTGGAATGACAAGTGTCCCTTTGAGGCATGCGCTACTAGGTGCTACCCTTTGAGGCAATACTGCAATGGGGAACACTTGACAGGCACTCTTTAAGGCATGCGCCACTGGGTGCTACCCTTTGAGGCAATATTGCTACTGGGAAAGCCTTCTTTCCATGCTAATAAGCCAACAATGTAGTTCGTGTCGGTTGCGTGGGATTGAGTTTGGTCCTAATAAGCCCGAGTCCTAAGATGATAATACACTAGCACACTAAGCACAAGGATGGATTCACAGTTTTGATGTATAGTGGGGTGAACAGTTGGTGTGTTGATGTTGTCATGGGGATAGAGACTCTTGACGTGTACATTATCTTTATATGCATGTTGATGTCTTTGTAGCATGGGTGATTTGGCTTGTTACAATGTATGCAAGCTTCTCCCTCGTATGTATATTTGTGCTTTTGTTTGTAAATCCTTTTTGTTTTTCGGTTTGTGTTTCTCTCTTCCTTTTTCCCTTTTACTTTTTCTTTTTCAAAGATTTTACGGGTATATCTTCTGCAAACCCTCACGAGACATTACTCGTCAACTTGGGGGAATCGAGGGGTTTCAAGGGCTTGTTGCATACGCTAAATGCAGCTGTAATTCCTACGAAAGTGAGTTAGGTTCCTCAGTTAGTTTTTCTTTTGTTTTGCTCGAGGACGAGCAAAAGATAGGTGTGGGGGTATTTGTTAGGCAATAATTTGTCGCACTTTACATGCCTTTTTCACCTAATCTTAGCTCGTATAATAACGCAATCTTTAGAGTTTTTCTTATTTTATTAAGTATTCTTTGAGATTTTTACTTGTTTTGTTTATTCTTGCAGGTAATAAGTTGAACCAATCAAATACCGCAAAAGGGGGCGAAAAAGGATCAAAACAGGTGAAAAGACGAAAAACGGGAGCCAGTCGAGCAAAGCCGGCCAGCAAGGAGGCACGGTGTGGCCGTGCCCCCCTTTGTCGTCGTTCAGTCTCGCGCTTTTCTATTTAAGTCCTTTTCGGGCGTTCTTGGGGAGTTCGTTCTGGCTTCTCCTGCGGCGATTCTTAGAGTAGTTTAGGTTATGTTTTAGCAAATAAAACCTTAACGAGAGGATTAGTTTAGTATTGAAGATTGTAATCTTGGATTCAACCTTTGGATTTCAAGCTCCTTCATCAATTCAAGACTAAGTTTTCTCCCCTTTTATCTCTTTAGTTTATATGTTGTTCTTGTTTATGTTTTGTTAGTTTTAATTCTTGTATTTGTTTTGTTTGGTTTTTATGTTTAGTTTTCATTGTTGATTCATGTTATTTTGTTGTTTAGATTTGTTTTATTTCATTCACTTTGTTTTGTTCTTCAAGTTTATGTTCTTGTTTGTTAGTTTATGTTTTGTTGTGTTTGTGATATTTAGTTGGTAGATCGTGTTGCTTGGATTGTGAATAGCCTCTTGATGGCTAATTAGTCTTGTATTTGGCCTAACTATACCCAATCTATGCCTAGAACTTAGAGTTTTCTCTCACACCCACCAAGTGTTCGATGAAATGCTTGAAAGAGCTTTCATCCATATTTTTGGGCGATTGACTTATGCTAAGAGGTGAGGTCAATTAGCTAGTGTGGGAGAGGGAATATCCGAGTTCGGGATATGAAAATAGTATTCGAATCGAGTTAGGTCCGGGGTTGCTCTTTTTGTGGTCTAATTGGGCTAACCCCATGAAAATAGGTGGTTAGGCTAATTAGACTAGCTCATGACCTTGCGAGAGGGCTTGGGTTGTGTTTGATGGTGCAACCGATCATCTCTAGTTCAGGATGTAGTTTGGGTAGATTAGGACTTGTCTCGATTAGTTGGCTCGTCCATTGGTGAAATCACAACTCCAAGTCACTTCTTCTATGTTTGTTAGGGTAATTTAATTTACCCTTTGTTTTCCTTTGATTTTACCTAGCTCGAGACTCTTTAGTTAGCCCTGGTAGTTGAAAACACAACTCCCTGCGGACGACACCCTAAGTACTCAACGATATACTTTGCACTTGGGGTTTATAAATATTAAAACTCTGTTTTTCCTTAACAACCTACCCATTTTTAGGATGCTTAAGAAAGTTTCATTGGAGATCATAAAATTGCAGAGAAGACTTTTGTGGAATGGAAATTAGTAAGTAAGATATCCTACCCTAGTGAGATGTGAAATTGCACAAAAGCCCAAGAGTGCAAGAAGGTTGGGGGTAGGTGATATTTGCTAAAGAATGCAGCTCTTGTCTTTAAACGGTGGTGGGGATATTCTTGTGAAGAAGGTTCCTTGTGGAGAAAGGTGATCAATTCAATTCACAAGGAAGACATGAGTATTTTGCCAACTCATACCCTATCACAAATTCTAGGACTATGGAGAGATATGATCAAAAGATTAGCAAATGAAGAGTAACCTATCTCCACAATGTTTCTTCACCATCTTCACATTCAAGTGAGCAATGATAGCAAGATAAGGTTCTGGGAAGATAAATGGATTCATGATAGAACATTAAGTCAAGTGTTTCCTAAACTGTTCACCATCTTTAACCAGCACAATGAGCTCATTCCAAATATGGGGTGCTTTAAGGGTGATACTTGGACTATTGCTTGGAAAAGACAACTCAACTAAGTAGAACTCCAGCATGCAGATGAGCTTAAAACTGTGCAGATGCAGTTTTATCCCAAAAGGAATGTAGCAGACCAAGTTTTATGGAGCTCAAAGTCCAAAGTGATAAATAAGGTTTTTGTTTACATTGAGGTTGTTATCTAAAGTTAGGAGTCTCTCTTTTGTAAGTCTTCCTATTCAACTATGAATTGTGCTCAAAGTAGGATTAGTTTAGCCAAGCAGATCCCTTAGCCGCCCACCTTTGATATATATGGGGCATTATGCATATCAATGGAGCAAGAAAAATAATAGTCACAAAATTGTTCTTCAATTTTCTTGTTTTAAGTTTATCATGGTATCAGAGCATTAGGTTTAAATTCATTCTTGACAATACCTCACCCTATTATGTTCATCCTTCAGAAGGGTCCGGTATTTTAATTACAGCGGTAGTATTCAATGGAGAAAATTACGATCTTTTGGAGAAAGCGGTCACCACAACTCTTAGATCCAAAAACAAGCTTGGATTTATCAATGGAACATTCACTCTCAAAACTGATGCGGAACAAGCCGAGAAAGGTGCCTGGGATATGGTAAATTATACTATATGTTCTCGGTTATTGAATATCATTTATCCAAAATTACGTTCCACTGTGGCTTACACACGCATCGCCAAAACTATGTGGGATGACATAAAGAAAAGGTACGGTTCTTCTGACATTCCTAAGAAACACAGTTTAAAAACTAAAATTGCAAACTGTAAACAAGGAGAAGGAATGTATGCAGTTGATTATTATTCCAAACTCGTAGGATATTGGAATGAATTAGATGGTGTGGTCAAGCGTTAGTTTTGTAATTGCGGAAAGTGTGAATGTAAAAATCTTTGGCCTAATATTATCAAGGAAGCCGAAGAAGAAAAAACCCACCAATTTTTGATGGGATTGGATGATGAAAAATATGGTACTCTTCGAGGACATATTCTGGCTATGGACCCCCTTCCTGATCTTGATCGCATATATAATCTAGTTTGTCAGGAGGAACATCATAAATGTTACATGATTGATTGTGAACGTAAGTCCGAAATTGCAGCGGCAACTCTTGCTATAAACATGAAACAATTTGGTCGAACTGGTGAACGCCCCGTATGTACCCACTGTGGCAAAGCAGGACATGAGGAGTCCGAGTGTTACGATATTATCAGCTACCCCTCACATTGGAGCAACCGGGGAAGGGGACACAGTGGACGTGGTGGACGCTGGAGTGCCACAAGTTCAGGACGTGGTGGACGCACTGGTGGGCTTGAATATGCAGCAACAACCGTGACTTTCGCAGACACAGCTGCCGGCAGCTGCGAAACCCAGGCGGCAACACCATTGATTCCGAGCTTGACAAATGATCGGGTGCAGCATCTACTCAGTCTAATTGAGGTTCCTAAAGGAGGTGAAAAACTATCAGGTAATCCAAAACCACCTTGGCTGATAGATAGTGGGGCTTCAACGCACATGACTGGAGAGACAAATTTGTTGACAAATATTGAAGACATTAACCCGGTAATAATTGATTTGCCAAACGGTGAAAAGACAGCTGTCGATAAGCAAGGAATGGTGACTTTGGACAAGGCTTTAAAGTTGCATGAGACTTTATTTGTTCCATCATTGAGATGCAATTTGATATCTGTGTCTTGTATTTGTAAGGATTTAAATTGCATAGTCACTTTTGATAAAAACTCTTGTATTGTGCAGGACCACACTATGAGGACTCCGATTGGTATGGGTGAAGAGCACAATGGGGTTTACGACTATAAAGCACCTAAGCAAATTCAAGCTCATGCTGTTAAGGCCGGGCAACTGTGGCATCAACGAATGGGACATCCTTCCAAAGGAGTTATGCTTCTACTATCTAGTTATTTACATTGTTCTGGTTCAGTTCAAGGAAATAATGATGTTTGTGATGTTTGTTTTTGGGCAAAACAAACTAGAAACCCTTTTTCTTTGAGTGAAAGTAAAGCTAAAAGTTTATTCGAAATAATTCATTGTGATCTATGAGGACCATATAGGGTTTCCTCTTCGTGTGGATCTCATTATTTTCTTACTATCGTTGATGATTATAGAAGAAGTGTGTGGGTTTATTTAATGAAGGAGAAAAGTGAAATAGGAAAATGTTTGAAAGTTTTTATTTCACTTGTTAAAACTCAATTCGGGAAGGAGGTGAAAATTATTAGGAGTGATAATGGTTTAGAATTCAAATCCAAATCTATGAAGGAGTTTTATGAGCACTGTGGAATTATTCATCAAACCAGTTGTGTAGACACACCGCAACAGAATGATCGTGTTGAGAGAAAACACAAACATCTTTTAAATGTTGCAAGGGCCTTTAGATTTCATGCTAATTTACCTCTTAAGTTTTAGGGAAAGTGTGTAAGAATTGCGGCTTATCTGATCAATAGAACTCCTAGTAAGTTATTGGAAGGAAAAACCCCCTATGAGTTGGTTTATGGAGATAAGCCCAATTATGATCTCATCAAGGTTTTTGGATGCTTGTGTTTTGCTCAAACTAGAAGTGGAGATAAATTTGCATCTAGAAGTAGAAAATGTATATTCCTTAGATACCCTTTTGGCAAAAAGAGTTGAAAATTATATGATTTGGCCAATCATGAAATATTTAAGAGTAGAGATGTAAAATTTTATGAAGAAAACTTGCCTTTCAAGGAGGTTATTTTGGGTTCACGTGGTGGAAATCACCATGAAACTAATATGGAAAATATGAGGTACATGGATGCAGACTTTGGTGGATTTAATGGACAAGGGGAGTTGCGAGCTACTGGTCAGCCCATGCCACAGCAGCTCATTGACCCATTGGATCGTTCTGTTAGCCCACACAGCCTAACAGGACAAAACCCGTTTCCGCCTTCAGCAAGCACAGTGCCTACTGGACCAGACGCTTCTCCTGGGGTGCCTGTAACAGGCATGCCGTCTGGGCCTGTTACTTCTGAGCCCAGTTCAGACAGTGGGCTTGATACAGCTGACCCAAGCAACTCCACTAGCCCACTTGCGACACGAGCCAATAGCCCACCTGCCACACGAAGATCCCAATGCGAACATCAACCACTCAGATATCTGGAACAGTTTATTTGCTACAGTGCTAATATTAAAGACCCCATCTCAGCTCTCACTATAGACCATGAGGAGTTCTCAGGTACGTCCTATCCTTTGCATCGTTATGTAACATGTGTAAATTTTTCTCCTTCACATCAATGTTTTCTGGCTGCCATTATGAAAGTGGATGAGCCCAAATTCTATCATATAGCAGTGCAGGATGTTAACTAGAGAGAGGCTATGAATGAGGAGATCGAAGCTCTTGATAAAACTGGAGCGTGAGAAATTGTAGATTTACCTCCCGGTAAGCATCCTATTGGTTGCAAATGGGTTTATCGGGTTAAATATAATTCAGATGGATCCATTCAGCGTTATAAGGCGCGACTAGTAATACAGAGTGATCATCAGAAGGAAGGTATTGATTAGCATGAAACTTTTGCTTCCGTTGCAAAGATGACTAGTGTGAGATGTTTTCTTTCTGTTGCTATCGCACAAGGTTGGGAATTACATCAACTTGATGTTAATAATGGTTTTCTTCATGGTGATCTAGATGAGGACGTGTATATGAAGCTGCCACCTGGATATACTGCTTCTACATCTAACAACGTTTGCAGACTGAAAAAGTCTCTATATGGTTTGAAACAAGCTCCACGACAATGGTTTGCAAAGCCTTCGTCCAAGCTTTGTGAATATGGCTTTGTAAAGTCATATGCCGACTATTCTTTGTTCACCTATCGACAGGGAGAAGTTTTTATGGCACTTCTAGTTTATGTTGATGACATTGTTATTGCCACTAACAATTCCAAATCAAAGCAATATCTCCACCATTGCTTCAGCATAAAGGATTTAGGGCCTTTGCACTATTTTTTGGGTATTGAAGTGGCAAGAGGACCAAAAGGCTTATTTTTGTGTCAACGAAAATAAGCCTTAGAAATTGTGAATGAATGTGGTTTATTGGGAGCTAAACATGCTGATTCTCCTATAGAGAAAGATCATAAACTCGCTCTCGCCAAAGGAAAAGAATTGGAAGATCCAACCTCGTATCAGCGCCTCATAGGACACCTCATTTATCTCACAATTACAAGACCTGATCTTACATGTGTCGTTCATATTTTATCTCAATTTATGTCGGCCCCAAAAGAAGAACATATGAATGCTGCAAAAAGAGTTGTTCGTTACCTAAAAGGTACTGCCGATCAAGGACTCCTTCTGTCAGAGAATTCTACTCTTCATTTGGTAGGCTACTGTGACTCAGATTGGGGAGTGTGTCCTATTATAAGACAATCCCTAACTGGTTACTTCATCAAGCGTGGAAATTCTCCTATTTCATGGAAAACCAAAAAGCAAAATATTATCTATTGATCATCTGCTGAAGCCGAATATCGATCTCTCGCAGACACTACTAGTGAGCTCATCTGACTCCGTTCTTTTCGCGTGTCCCTAGGCATTTTTCTCCATAACCCTACGCGTCTACTTTGTGACAATCAATCGGCTTTACATATTGCTAACAATCCCGTTTTTCATGAAAGGACCAAACACATTGAATTCGATTGTCATTTTGTTCGTGAAAAACTCGAAGCTGGATTATTGAAGTTCTCCAAAATCTCTTCACAACAACAACCTGCAAATATGTTCACCAAAGCTCTTGGTCGCACTCAATTTCAGTTTCTTAAGTCCAAGTTGGGCATTATTAATTTACATGCTCCAACTTGAGGGGAAGTGATAAACAAGGTTTTTGTCTAAAGTTAGGAGTTTGTCTCTTGTAAGCCTTCCTATTGAACTATAAATTTTGCTCAAAGTAGGATTAGTTTAGCCAAGTAGATCCCTTAGCCACCCACCTTTGATATATATGTGGCATTATGCAGATCAATGGGGCAAGAAAAATAATAGTCACAAAATTGTTCTGTATGGATGCACGTAAGCCCACCTGAAGTGAAATTCTTCATGTGGCTAACCCTTCTTGGAAAACTCAATACAAAGGATCTTAATGGAACAAGACAATATCTGTAGCTTCTATGTGTCCGCTCCTGAAAGCGTGGATCACCAGTTAGCGCACTGCATGTCCTTTCTCATGGGAGATATGGGTTAATCTTGCAAGTGATTTCAGGCAGCCAATATCCAGGCCAGAGAGCTTCAGACAACTCCATGCAACATGGGTGTCAAAGAGAATCAATAATCGTATAAGGAAGAAGCTGCGGATTACCACCTGCTATGCAACTGCCTGCAGGAGACTATGGATGAAGAGGAATTGTGGTGTGTTTGAGCACCAAGATGCTTTGGCAAGAAATCTTAGCTCTATTCCCACTTTGTAGCTTTGGTGATTAAGATGCTTCGGGGGGTACAAATGATCTAGAGATAAGCATTGTTATACCCACTTTGTAACTTTGGTGATTAATATAATTTTTGGTATCTTTTGTTGATGGTTCCATGGTTTTTTCCTACATTGGATTTTCCACATAAATCTCAGTGCCTCCATTATTTACTGCATTTGTTTGGTTGGTTATTCGCTACCTGGTTATTGCTTGGGTTCAATACTGCATTGTTGATTCATTGCCCATTTTTTGACAGATGAGGGGAGACAACCAGATTAACCCCGTTAATATTTACATATTTGCATGCTAGCTTCCCCAACAGATCATTTGTTAGAAGCGAAAAAAAGGTGAATGTAAAAAATGGCGAAGAATTAGATTTATGTCTTTGTCATATCCTATGCTAATTCATTAGGTTTTTTATTATTACAAAAAGGTAGTTTTTCCACACAAGTAATGCAATCAATAGAAGAAAATTGACAAGGATTATGTTATACAAGCCTCTAGATTAATGGTAAGCATCTAGGTAGCCAGTAAATTCTAGTTACCGAAACACTGATTATATAAGTTTCGAGGAAGAAATATGAACAGACATCGTAGCAATGGCGGCAGAAAAAGCATGAAGAATTATCAACATCAATTCAGAAGCAATAGTGTTGATCCACGGACAGCAGAACACTGTGTTCTCAGTGCTTCAAGTGAATGAATATGATCTCGGTACGTCAACTTTTGAGTCATGCCTAGTTTATCCATTCATCTAAGGTCTGTCCATTGGCTGTTATTAATGGATTAATCTTTGTTTAATGTACTTGGCATGATGTAAACTGGGGGTGTTCTTGTAGTATCTGTACCTTCCACTACACGGTAAATAAGAAGATGCAGAGAAATTGACTCATATCTTCTTAGTAGACCATGAAATGCAAACTCACATTGGAATCCATTTCAAAGTTAAAATACAACAAATACAATTATACACACTTAAATTTGGTTGATCTTATCTAAAATGTAACCTATTGATGTGAGGCGTGCTGAGTCAAATTAGCTATTTTAAGAATGATTAGTTGTTTAGTAGTTGTTAACAGTTTCACTAGCGATTAGTCGTCATTCACTAGTGTTTAGTACTTTAGTGGTTAACTATTCAAATGATAATTTAAAATAAATATGTTTGGTAAAAGTAGTTGTTCAAATAGCAAATTTATATAGAATGACTTAACAGGACAAAATAAATGAACGTGTTTAGTAAACAACAGAAGAATTTTTAATTTTCAATGTAACCACTAGGTAGAAGTTCTCAAGAACTATTTTTATTAACTTTTAAAAAACACTATATAAACCTCTAATCATTAACTTATCTGCTACTTTACTAAAAACTTACAAGTAGTGGTACATAACAGTTTGACCACAATAAGTTACTAACCTTTACTTCAATCTCTATTATCAAACACGATTGTTGCTTGTATTTTATGAAACAAGCCTCTTGAAGAATACATTAAAACATAGTTTATTATAGTCAAGAGTTTAACCTAAACACTCCGACCTGATGTTACTTAAAGTTTACATGAGTTCATTGACTGTTATCAAATTAGAAATAGTTTAACAAATATGACAAATATTGTGCTAAAGATTACCTCTAATGGGATAGCTGAGATATAAAATACACAAACATTAATAATAATTTTACACTTATTTTTTGAAAGATTCTATTCATATGCAATATTTTTGATTGATTAACCATTAACTTGGAGGAGACATATATCATTTGCCTTCACCTAAACAAACTAAACTAGCTAGCTAGGCGTAAAGAGCTAGGTTGAAGAGTGCCAAGAGCTTGTAGCTTAGATGCACGAGTTTCATACTCCATTTGGAAGATCCAAGATCGAATCTCGGTGAGTACACAACGCATTAGGTGATATATATGAGTGCTCGCGTAGGTAAGGTAACTGAATCTTTATGTCTGGATTTAGGCAAAATTTGTCATGTCTCTTTCTTTTCCGTTGTGTCCGACATGTTGAACTCCTAAATAGGAGTCCATGGTCTTCATTATTTATCAATTATTTTTTTTGGGAAAAAAAAGGGATGAAGAGGGAAATGGCAAAGACAAACTTGAATGTTGGCACAAGGGAAGGGACCCATTCAATTTTTCCCTCTGAACTCCCTAAAATCCATACAAGGCGTGCTCCTTTTTACCTTTGCCTTTTATTTTTCACATGGTCACAAATTAGGCATAAAGTTTATGAAATGCATAACTTTTTTTTTTTTGGGATATATGGACCACTGAATGTGTTGTTTTTTTTTTGGGTTGGATTTGTCATTGCCCTTTTTCTTTTCAATGAGTAGTCAATTTTGGGTTGTCCCTGTTAACTTGATAATGGGGGGTCCCTCCTCTCACCCCCTTTAAATTTCATTCGATCTTGTGGAGCTAAGTAGTGACAGAAGGCTCCAATCAGTATCTTTCCTTTTCATGTCAGACATTGAGAGATGAGAGGGGAAAAAAAATGATCAAGGGTTTCCCTATCTACCTTCGCTCTTTCCTTGGTATACATGCATGCACACTCGTCTAATGAGGGTCTCTTCTTTTCGTTGAAAAATATGGGTTGGTAAATGAGTGAAGTTGGTTTAAAATGGTAGAAGTGGGTTGAAGTGGACTCAATTTTTTTTTTGTGTGTATGATAGGCAGAAGTTGATTAAATTAGTTGGAAGTGAGTTAAACTTGATTGAAGTGGCTTGAAGTTTATTGAGGTTGATAAATTGAGATTTAACAACGAAAAGAACAGGGTCTGAGTATTGACCCAGCTACTTTATTGTATATGTTGGCTATCCAAATCTTCATATTTGTAGATCTTTCAAATAGGGCTTAACTGAAGGATGGAGTTGGATGTATTGCTTCTTATTTTAATAACGAACATGTTTAACCGAGCTCATTGTAAAAATTAATAGGTTATTCATATTGTAAAAAGCTTAAAATTTTGGTTTGAATTCAAACAAAGTTGAATCGAATTGTATTTCTTTTGTGTAATTTAATGAATATTCAAGTCAAACTCAGCCCAATACCTAAGTTGATCCAATTCGAAACATATAGCATGTTCTAATTCAGAAATGGTACCACGTAACCTCTAACCAAATGTAAAGTTGAATACTCTGTCAATTAATCCTAATCATTTTACTTGATACAAAATTAAATCAACATGAACAACATCAATCGTCTGTGCACTAAACCAAGATTCATGAACAACTTGTACTTACGTTGTAATAGCTGCAATGAGTTCAATGTCAAAAAGGCCACTAAATCTTGCATTTTTTTTGTCCAAAATACTATTAATTTATTTTTCAATATGTTTATTATTATTTCTTTCCGATCTTTCACTGAGCAGTGATTCAACTTGTTATCGTTGGTGGCAACTTGGAAACCAAAACTCAAAAACTTAGTGACAAATTAAAAAGAAACAAATAATTTGGTGGCATATTCTCTTTAAAATATTAAATATGGTACCAATAAGGAAGAAAAAAATAACTTGATGATCAATTTGGTCTTAAGATCAGATTAGCTCTATGATCTACAAGGAAAAAAGTTGCATATAACTAAATTCATGCATGTACTTAAAGTTCAAAAATACATGCAAATTGTTGTTTAGGCGGGTACGTTAACTCGGGTTCAAAGGAAGGAAGCAAGTCAATATGTATTCCTGTCTAGCCTCCAACTGGCTGTCCTTATTTGCGGGAAGCAAGTGTAAGTATCTATATATATTAGATGTTCTTGCCATTATTCCATACTTTTCAGCATGAATTTTTTTTTTTTTTTCAGAGTATGATAACCAAGCTCACCAAATGACTTATGTCTAGGAAAATGCGCTATGCGAGGGATGGCATGGGGTAGGGAAGGGGGGGGACAAGGGAAAATGAAATTCTTTCATACCTCTACTCCTATGTATGCATGTAAACATGCATATGGGTATCTAATACAAGATCACTTGTGTAAATCAATTATAACAAATAAGGATCCCAATAATATGAATACAACAAGGTTAGTGTATATACGTATAGACCTCTTGTGACAGACCAAGAGGTTAGTTATTGAGATATATAAGGTGCCCCATTGTTGACGAGAACTTACGCAATTCAAATTCTTATGTGAGACTATATTATAATAAGTTATGACCCTAGCTAGGCTAATCACATTGGATGCACTTTTAATAATAATGGAATATAACACACGACAAGAAATTAATTAAGGGTATGTATACATAATTCTGCAGAGAATGATTTACCAAATTAAATCACGAGGTTAACATTAACCTTCATCTATTTTGAGAAATGAGAATTCCTGTCCAAATCGCAACTGAGAGCATGAATTTATATATGGGAAGCCCCAAAAATGCATGTACAACGATTGCCATATGAGAGATCACAACCTATGCTTTAGAGTACGATGGAGAATGATTGGAGTTGATACAACAATGCCAATCGTACGTCTAGAGGGAACAATAACCAATGAAGACAATGCCATCTGACAGATGTTATTTTTGTCTTACGATGAAAGCCCATGAACATCAATGAACTTTGATGGCCAAGAAAAGGCACGATGAGCTAAGAAGAGATACATACATAGACCTCACATATTGTTTTAAAGAATGTCTAATGATAATATGAGACCACTTGAAGTCATATCAATCTTTCTTCAGACGAAAAAATTTTAAGCTTCGATAAAATTTCATCTTTTAATGTCATGTTGAGTATTGTGACCAAAGTGGTATGTACTCATATGCAATAGTTGTATTACCTGTTTTTATAGGTTTTAATTATCAATTATTGAACAAGGATGTATGCCATGAATTATACCGGGCATGTATTCAGTGCAGGCATACCATTGAGATGAATAAACATCTAGGCTTCAAGGTGTAAAAGAGTAATTTTAATGTCCATGTTGAGTATCATGACTAGAGTGGAGTGTGTAGTCATATGTATCAGTCACATTACCTATTTTATAGGTTTTACCAATTATTAAAAACAGATGTATGTTTGGAGTTGCATCATGCATCGAAAAAAAAAATCATGCATGTATTCAATGTAGATGCACCGTTGGTTAGCTAGTTACTCTTGAGAAGGTTTACTCCTAATGGTACAAGTTATATATTACGGCAGGATTCTTGTACTTGATCGATTATGTTTAGGTAACAATTCTTCTGTATTGTTATTGCGTCCTTGGAATTAGTATCAGAAAGGTCCCAAAACTTGCTTATGAAATTGTATATTTCCTACCCTATTTGAAATCGACCTCATTCTTCTAAGATATGGTGGACCCAACTTCTTATTTTTCAAACCAATAACAAAGGAGACAGTTTGGATAATGTATTCACAAGATAATTACTTTTTCGTTTTTGGATTAAGAAAAACATAGTTACTGTCGGTAATAAGGTATAACATTACTATAGAAAAGCTCTCCACCTATATATAAATGTTTCACAATTTCAAGAAACAAGTACAAAATTTCACATATAAAGTCATAGTAAATATGAATCTTACTTGCGTTCAAAGTCTTGAATTAAGTTGGTAGCATAGCACTTGTCTTCCCAAAGCATCCAGACCTATAGCTTACTTCTTTTGACCTTTCTACTAAGCCTTGTGAGACATTCATGAACATTGAACTTGACATAGTAACATATAGTTACTTCTATCTTCTTTTGTCCAGCTGCGACAAGAAAGAAACGCAACTATTTGTTCCCATTCTGCTTGCCAAACACACTTAGGTATTTGATCTCACAAAGATATATATGTTCTTGAAGTTGGATGACAAGATGAAGAATGATGAATCATACATCAATTCCAAAATGTGGGTTCCTCAATTCCATCTTTAATGACCATGGTGATCACCCTTGTCTTGATTGTCCTCATTGTTCTGTGACAAATGAGGCTGATGATGGTTCATGCTCAAAGGGAAGGGCCTCAACCCCAAGCCGCTTGAATTATGAAGAGATGAAGAGATAGAATTTGACATATGGAAACGATTGAATTGTCTCAACTCATTCTCCACTTGATGATTGGGAGTGTTCATGAACGATGAGTGAGCAGGGAAAAGTGGTGTGGTTGCCATGAACGGAGATAGAAATACATGCCCTGAGGATAGGGATAACGAGGATGGCAGTTGGCTTGGGTTGCTTTGATGAGCACCTTGATTATCATTCTGAGAAGGCAAGCCTAGACTTCCCAATTGTGCCAAAGACAAATTGGAAGAAGGCTCCCATTGGTAATAGTTGAACATGGGATTGCTTAGTAAACTTGGATGAGGAGGAAGAATACTAGTATTACCTCTAGCCATTGGAAAGAAGTTTTGAGCCAAAACTTGAGAAGATGTATGATTGTCCCCAACTCCACCATGATGATCAACTCCCTTTTGCTTTGACCTCATTACCACGTTTGAATCCCAATACTTCAATTTTGCCACTATCGATTGGTCATCCTCATCGACATCCACCACTTGAGCACTATTGATGTTGATGCCTTCTCTCCTTGATGGTAGCAAATTTGCATCCAAGAATGGAGTAGATGAAGATTGAGGGGCTCCATACCCTTGGAATGAGGTGAAAGTTCCCGGTATAATAGGCAAAGGTGGGAGCTTATCAATGTCATGCTTAGTGTTATCAAGTAGCCAATCTATGACTTTGCTAGGTTGACTTAGCCCAAGCCTGTCTTGGAGATCATAGAGCTGAATTGCTGTAGGTACGGAAAGTCTAATCCGCCTATCTCTCAGCCCTCTGATGGTACAAACCTTACTATGCCGGTCTTTACCTCCAAAGGTGCGTGACACTCGAACTACTCTTGGATTCTTGAACCCTAACCATTGCCTTGAACTTGAAGAGGCTGTTGTGGTTACTTTGTTGGAGTCAGCTTCTTCTTGTTTTGCTGTATATGTGCTATCTTTATCTCTTATACTCATTGTCTCCTTATTTCCTCCCTCATCATAGAACTGACCACAACAAAAAGGAAACAAATTCATCATGTTATTGCTCATACTAAAATCTATATGTGGTAAAAGCATGTAGTTAAATCTGAAGACTTCTCTTCGTAGATGTACATAGAAATTGGGGGGAAAAAAAATTCCAGATCGAGTAAATTTCTGGGAATTCAGGATTACTTATGCTTCTGAAGGTAACTTTTGAATTCACAACTGTATTTTTTCTAAATTTAGCAATTAGGGCTTTCTTTTCAGTGAATTGTTTAGTTCATGGGGATAGTAAAAGGTAAGATTTAAGAAGCTCTCATAAAACTAAGGAACAATGTCAAAAATGGACATGTTTGACTTGGTTAAATTCACAAAAACACATACCCATATACTTGATTTTGAAACAGCAACTAAAATTAGCTTCTAAGACCTGGAACATGAACTCACATAAGATTCATAGGCAGTGCGCGCTTCTTAGTCTGACTTGAATCTCTGCAAATCTCAGCTTCAAGATGATGAGTGAGTAAGTATGAGAGTATTGAACTCTTCTATTAGCGGCATAGCAGATGAAAGCAGGGTTTGAGAGCTGCAAATGTTGATATGAGCTGCTTGAAATGATGTTGAGCTAGTTGGCTACTTATTCTAGGAAACTCATGCTCTTATGAAATATCTTGGGAGATGCCAGAATTTTTGACCATGTCAGGAAAGGAAAAGGCAGGGAATCATCACATATTGGCTAGCATGTGGCACATATGTGGTTTCTACATAGACACGCGAGCTTGACTGGCTCAATTAAAAAAAAAAAAAAAAAAAAGGTAGCCCAGTGCACAAGCATTTCGCGTTCACACAGGGTCCGGAGAAGGGTCGCACCCCAAGGGGTGAATTGTAGGCAGCATAACCTGACTTTGTCAGTGGCTGATTCCACGGCTCAAACCCATGACTCGAACCCACAACTCGATTGTCTTTACTAAACAGATAAATATGCCTTTACAGCCATACTGAACCAATTTTCGATAACCACACGTAGCGCCTGATGGTTTATAATTGCACTTAAAAACACTTAATCACGTCTCTAGTCAGTTCTCAAAACTTCTATATGCATACCGTACTAAGTTGATTTAAAACCGTAAAAATTAAATTGCAGTCTAATTATGCATAGCAATAAACCATGTTTGTTTGCCAATTGACATTTTAATTAAAGTCGACTAGCTCGATTACCCTTATTGTAATTTTGTACGTTAATTAATCTTTGTAATCAACCAAATTGATAAATCATAACCCCATTAGTGAAAATGATTCACAATAATACATAAACTTAAGTTATTTCTAGTTGATACATTCTTCTTAGTTAAGCTTCTGAACATACCTCGTGTGAATTGGACTTTGTTCACATTTTTGGGATTGATTAGCTAAGTGAAGTGTGAAAAGCTGAGTACGTACTGAGCTTTCAATTTAGGGACCATCCTATATACATATGCATGTTGATGAAGAGAAAACGACGAGGGGACTAATGCTTTTATTAAGCTTTATTCACAAGAACAACAGCTACCTCCTTGCGTAGAATGTAAGATAGAAAGAAATCCCGCCCCCCCCCCCCCCAAGGAAAAGGAGTAGTACTATTACATTGGTAACTAACCCTCATCGTGTTAACTAACTTTATATTATTAAGCAATCCATTTAATTAAATGATTAAAATGATAGTTAAAAACTTAGAATAAATGTCATATGACGTTCACAAGAAGCATTACACTCAAATAAATTTATAAATAAAATAATAAAATAAAACTTTCACTGATGTAGAAAACTCTTCTGAGCTGAACACTCTTCGTTTTAATCAGTACTTTAACGATAATTAATTTATCGTATTCATTTTAACCAAACGTAGCTTAATAAAAGTCGTGGCTTATGATTCAAGTGGCTAATGTGCAGCCGAATAGGGTACTATAGAGAGGTACAAGTTCCTTTGAAGAATAGGGACCAATCTTTGGGTTTTCTTTTTTAGTGCAGGGAAGGACCACTCCTTTTCTTTTTTAAAAAAATAAAATAAAATTGGTTGGAAGTATTGATGACATATTGCATAGGCATGAAACAATTAACTGGATATAAATGGCAATTGAATTACTTTTTATCATCTCTGAGTTCACCTATTCAAAACATATGTCTATGTAAAGCAAAATGATAAGTGTCTTGCTACAAGACACTTCATAAGTGTCTTGTTTTGATTAAAAAATCATACTCTTATGTTTTTAAATTGAAAAAAATAGTAGGATCGAATCATGAAAGTATATTACAACTTATAAATTGTATAAAATCATCTTTTTATACATAATTTGTCACATTTTGTAAAATACGCGTATCATATGTACTCACGGATGGGGTTAATGCAATTAGGGTATCATTTAATACTTTGTCGACATAGCTAATGAATATTTAAGGTTAGCAATTCATAATTAAGTATAATCATTGAAAAATTTGTGATTTTAAATTATAAAACATATTAATTTATAATAAGGTAAGATATTTAAAAGTGTCTTGCAGTAAGACATATATCACTACTCTTATGTAAATTATTAGTAGTAATTAATTTTTGCTCGAATTTAACATTCAAGTTGAGGAAATGTTAATCGGATTTATCCATTGTTTCTTTTACTAAACATCCACTAATTCTAAACGTCTGATATTACAAACACACTATTAAATCTTAATCTTTAGGCTAAAAATATGTAATATTCTCAAAAAATGGCCAACTCTAAAACCCTCAACATGCATTCCTGTGACCTTATCTAACACTTAAAATTGAACCTGGGTAACGTAGGAGCAAGTGACAAACCTAGTTGCTATAAGATTGTCGGACATGAAGTGTGAAATAGAACCAATCTGATTTTAATCAGGTTAGAGTTTTCTTGTGAAGTTCATTGTATTTGGAAAACAAATTAATTGGACTGTGCCAAACATCAAGAAATTTAAAGTACTCAACCTGAATCACATGTTGCTGAATTCAAGCTCAAATGGAATTTATATCTCATATATTTAAGCTTGAGTACTTGACCTAATTTGAATTCATAGTATTTTTTTTATATTGGTAATCGGGGCCAACCTATTGGACTCCTATTTCATAGCAATTTAGTGGGTCACAATATGCTCAAGGGGAGGGGAATTGCCAAACTGGTCAGAACAAACTTGACCCATCAAACCACAATTTCCTCACGAGAAGAGATATTGTTTCTTGCAAAACTTGAACCAATGCGGAGAGCATGGAAAATGAAGGTGGAATCCATTCTAGGTCACCTCTTCGACGGTTTGAACTCAAACTTATTATAAATGACTAGTTTGCTAAATCCACATAAAGTGATGGGATATAGGGTGTTTATATACCAAATGTGGTGCAACACATGGGCCAAACTGGGAAGGAAAAACAGAAGAAAACGACCTATCTTAGCTAGTTGGGATAACGAGAGAGAGAGCCTCCACAAAAACGGAAGGACAAGAGCATGCATAGACTTGATTATTGGTAGGGTCGATGGCCCCCCAGATACATGAAGAGGGTCAGTGAGATATGGACTGCAAACCCTCATCATCAGCAACTTGCTGTTGAGAGAGATAGAAAGAGAAAGATCCAACTGTTTCCTGAGATAACTGAGTGACTATTGTTTTCACAAGACAAGAATTTAATAAATAAGTTCATTAACTTAACTACAGCCAGCTTGCGTCTATGATGAGGCTCCAAACACTGGAACACCATTGTTTAGCAGCTGTGATGTAACTGGCCGGATTTAGGGGTTGCTCGTTTCATGAACACTTAAAAGTTGGAGTTAGCGGTGAGAAGTGGTTAGCATTAGCCGTTAGCGAATAGAAGTGGTATGGAGCAGTTAGCTGTGATGTGAAACAGCTTAACCTTAAAATTATATATAAAAGTAGTGATTAGGATAGTTTAGAGCATTAGGACCAGTTTAAACTAGCAGTTAGTGGTTTGGTGCAATTAGGAGTGGCTAACAGCGATTAACGGTTCCAAAATGATACGATGAAACAATACGTTTGTAGTCTGTACTATAGCCTATGTTCATTCAATTGCATCAATACTTGATTTCTTTTAGTAAGATTCATATTGGGGTCTAGTTGGGGGAGGGGGGGATCTACGCTAGTAGATATCTACACCGCCTTATATGCGGCTCCCGTTGAAAGAGGATTGAACGCACAAAAAATACAATGGAAGTGAGGTATGGATTTCGCTATCACGGAATATGAGAAAATTCAAATATAGACAACTTTACTCTTACAAATACTCATGCAAACAACAAAATCTTCGAATGTTTCTTTGAGGATAGCTTAATAATAATAATAATAATAATTATTATTATTATTATTATTATTATTATTATTATTATTATTATTATTATTATTATT
>JACYFF010010365.1:11704998-11728215 GCA_017589665.1 Selenicereus undatus | reverse complement strand
ATATATATAAAAGAAATCAAGCTATCCCAGCCGAGCTAAGCCAATCAAGCTACACACTTGCTCAGCTCTGCTCGGTAAGGTCAAGGAGCCAACTCGGGCTTGGCTTGGCTTGATCGGATGCGAAAGCCAGACTTTAACCAAGTCAAATCTTCTCGAACTCATCGAGCCAGCTCAGTTGTATTTTGACCCTAGTTAGATCACACCTTCATCAGAATAGGACCCCAGATTCTATTTCTCACCTTTTCAAAGAAAAGATAAGTATAAGATTCTCATTTAAAAATTTTGACAAAATTGAGGATACATCTATTCCTATACTATTTTCCAAGGCGTGAGGCATGATGTTGTGGAATAAACAAGCTAGTTATAGGTTACAAAAGGCAAAGTACGAGGCATCAACCATCCATTGCGTCTTAAAAATTAATTTTAAACAAGCCTATAAAAAGATAAATTCTTACTAATACAGGTTTGTTCAAGTGGTTTGGCACATATTTCCCTTAAGCAAGATCTCATATTCGAGTCTTGTAAATGAAAAAAATCTGTAATAAGAGAGCTTTACCCCTTATTAGACTAATAATAACTCGACTGCGGTAAAATAGATTATCCAAGACCAAAATTAAAAGATGAATTCTTGATTTCGTCTCCCAACAAAAAAAAAACTTAAATAATATCAAGGTTGTCATAACCTATTTAAAGCATTATATCATTATGAGTAGTGGGGAGGAATTATAAATCCATTAATCAAGTACAAGTAGAGTTGGGAAAGTATGACCCGACACAATAACCTGACCCGAACTTGACCTGAAGTTATTGAGAGAAACACGAACCCGACATAAACCGAACCGATTTTGACCCGAAATCGACAAATTTGATCATTTAGCCTGCAAACATATTATTTTTCAATTTTGAGTAGATCTAAACTATTTTCAAAGTTGACGCAAAATTGACTCGTTTATTAAATGGATTGACCCGAACCGACCCGTTACCCAACTCTAAGTACAAGTGTTGTTGAAAGCTTAATGCGGTAAAGTTAACACCAGCTCATTGAGCTCAGGATGAGAGACAGTGGCTAGGAATCTTATATTTTATATATCTAATCAAATCACCTTTGCCTCCCTTCTAGTGAGGCTGTGGTTGCCTAGTTCCCCACCAGCTTGTGGGTTGTTGCTGGTTGTTTTTTCGGTGCCCACCTCTGTTAGCCGAAGGCGCTGTCTCGTGTTTGGTGGCTACTTGTGCTAGGGTTCCATCTTCATAGTTTTCTTACTCCCTACGTTAGCCTCCAAGAACATGGCAACGAGCTTGGAAGAGGCGTGGCAGAACCTCAGGTTGACGTCCGATGAAAAGCAAGTGGTTATTGTGGATGATGAAGAAGATAGTTCGACGAGCGAGTTAATATCATTATGTTTGCTTGGCCGCTTACACACAACTAATTCCTTTAAACCTAGGGCCATGAAAGCGGTTCTCCGGAATGTTTGGAAGTCGAGTAAAGGCCTTGTTATTCGAGATCTTGACTCAAATCTTTTCGCTTTTCAGTTCTTCTCTTAGGCTAATCGAGATTTTGTTTTGAATGAGGGACCTTGGGCTTTTGATGGTTGCATCCTTCTTCTTAAGCAGACGACTGGTTTTGAGGTGCCTTCAGAAGTGGTCTTCTCAACAGCACGGTTCTGGGTCAAAGCTTATAACGTCCCGGCTAAGAAGCATACTGTCTCTTTCGCCCAAATGCTTGCTTCCAATATAGAATTCTTTGTTAGCTGTGACGAAGAAACTATGTTTGGAGTGGACAAGGCCCTATGTTTTCATGTTGAAACCTTTGAGATAGGGATTAAATATCAAGATAGCTGATAAACAAATATGAGTCAAGTTCAAGTACATTAAGTTGCCGGACTTTTGCTACGGCTGCGAGAACCTAGGTCATGTGTTAGCTAATTGTGACCTCGCCCATGTTGACGACAGAGACGATAGCCTGCAATATGGAGTGTGGCTACGTGCCTCGCCCCTCAAGTCACGTCGTCGAAATGTAGAAGCTGAGATTCTCAAGGAGAAGAGACTTTTTATGGCGTTTAAAAATAGGGGGCCTCATCCTACTGCTCGAGTTAAACTATTGTGTGGCAATCCTGCCTTTATTGACAAGCTTGGACAACAACTTGCTCCAGCTAAGGGCAACTCCTCTGCTATGAACATAGACGTGGATAGCATCATTGAACCAGGCTCTGAGGTTTTTAAACGTTAATATGTTGAGTTAAAAATACCGCAAGTGCACGGTGCTAGTTATAGCTAACAACGGCAAGTACGGGTCGTGTCCACAAGGAACTCGGTTTCAACCACCGAACAAACTTTTAACACTCTATTTAGGCCAGAGTCTATTAGGAATTGTTTTACTCAATAACAGTTGTATTCTGCTGAAAGTTACTACTATTGTTTAAATCAATATTAACAAAAGTCCTGAATTGGGGTTCACCACACTATCGTGTTCCTTATACTATAAACTAGATCATGTGAATCTTCCCACACAGACAATTGAAATAGAATGGTTACAAGTTAAGCGTATCTACGCCTTCTTTCAAAGGTTATTAGACTGGTCAGGCTATCCTAGTTATCTATTGTCATGAAACTAGAATCACAAAGCCACAAGATTGAGTAACCCTTAATTCCCAATTGAAATCCTAACTATTTTCATGTTAAGAACTCCAATTGTTCACTAAGTAGCTCTAGGTAGAGGATTTCACTCTCGTTAATCTCCTAAACCCTAATTACAAACATGAATCAACCCTCTCAGGCAATTCATCGAACACCTGGCATGCTTAAGTGAGAGTTCAATTACAACGTGGACATTCATTAACATAAATCCAAAATACAAATCCAAATCATACAATAAGGACTCCACCCAATCCAACACAATAAATTTAGCCCCTATTCATCATCAAAACCACAACCACAATCACCAATATGAACATGATTAAAAGTGCTAACTTTGAATTAAAACGCAAAGAAAAAGGGTAAAGGAACGTACTTTCTATTGATTGAAGTAATAATCTACCAAGTTCAACAATCGAATTCAATCCAAAGCATTCAAATCAAAAACAAGCAATATCAAAACTCGAAACCTAAAGTTGCCATTTTTGAGAGAGAAAAAAACAGAAAAAGAAAAGATCCCCAAATTCCAACGCCAAATTGCACATAACGGGGAAAATAAAGTGGCACGGTCGTGCCACTACGCCCGGTGCCACCGTGCCACTTTGCTACCCCTACCGTGCCACTTTGCTGCCCCTTGTTTTCTTGTTTCCCTGGGGTGGCACGGTCACCCTGTTTAGCATGGTGCCCCCGTGCCACCTCCTCTTCGCTCAAAGTCTACTCTTTTGGCTCCTATTTGGTGCAATATCAACTGGTTTTCCTCGTTCCTTTCAATCGAACTCCTGAAAACACAAAAACACAACATTTAGGCAGATTTAGAGTAAAGAATGACTAATCAACCTCTATGCTCTTGAAGTTTTACCGAAAATCACGGAAATGAGGGGTAAAAATCATGTCAAAAAGGGGTAAAATAGAGGTTTATCAACTCCCCCATGCTTGTTCCTTGCTTGTAACCAAGCAAGAATAAGGCGTGATTAAACTGACAGGGGTTTGAGACCTCTAATTACTCGCCTCCTCAGGCAAGACAAATGGAAAACCAGCTAAATCAAGCATAGGTGTGCACAACTAGCAGGACCATTCAAGGCATAAATACATAGTTTCAAAACTCATTTGAAAATCATTTGGAAGACCACATGTTCAACTTGTCATCCAGTCACACCATATCACACCCCTCCCCAATCAAGACGCCTCCAAATAAGTGGTGGGCTAGAGGGCCTGACAATGACTCTCATAGGGGGAAATAAAGCAAATGCGCTCCCTCACAAGTGTTTAAGATGTAGAATGGTTCACTCAACTCTCTTCCAATTGAACAAACTACCATAGGCTTGGTAGGATCCTCAATTCTCCACCGCAAAAATGCAGTATGCAAAACAATAATCAAGAGGACTTTTCAGGGTTGTAATGGGGCTAAGGGCACAGGTAGAGGGGGAACAAACAATTTAGGAAAATGAGGAGCTAACAGCCGAAGCCAATGAGCAACCAACAATTGAACCAACTACACCGCACACTTCCCTAAAACAAAATAAGAATACACCCTTAACCAGATGGATCAACGGGAATGAACTACGATAACATGCCAAACACATTCATTCACCACTCCTTTCCTTTCTTTTTGTCAAAAGAATCTCAACAAGTTCCCCTTTTTTTTTCTTTTTTTTTTGGAAACATGTTTTTTTTTTTTGAAAAGGAAATGAATGATTGGCATGCGTGATACATCCCTGCATATACCAAAACAAACCATCAATTTGCATAACATCCAAAAACTACTCACAAAGAAACGGAGTGTTGTCCCACTGCCTTTGGCTAGAGGTAGGAGATGTGTTTAGGCCAATAGCTAATAGTGAAGGGTTCACAACAAAAACGGGTAAGGCTCAAAGGGGGTAAGCAAGGGGTCAAAACATTCAACCATGGGTGGCAGATTTGGCTATGTAGCTCAGAAAAACAAATGAATGCCACTATCATATTATCATAATGCACCTGCTGAATGCGATTTCAAAGAGAATCAAACCAAGTTCTAGAGATGTAGTCATGGAAGAGACACACATAAAAGGAAATATGAGACTAAATTGATGAATTAGTCTATAGGCTCAAAATCTCACGGGTCACACTACCAAACACACAGCTAGCCCTAGAGATGTTCCACTTAAAAGGAATAATCAATCATGATAAAGGGAGTTCAAGGGCAAACAGCATGCAAACCAAACAGTGTGGTCAAAACGCTTTCAAAACTATCAACCAAAGACATTTGCCACAAACAATCCACAAGTATGCACAACCATGCCAACCAACTGATCACCAATACCTTCGTTATCGTCATAAGAAGGGCTTTTTATTTTTTTTTTCAAAGTAATAAATCACCCTACACAGATAACTAGTGGATAAATGAAGAGAAGAGTAAGAAGAATTACCTCGCAGTCTTGTGAAACTCCACTCGACACATTTCCACTCAAGACCAAGGGTTAGGAAATAAAATATGTACAATGCATCACCTACCTATATGCATTATCCTACATGCTTTGCTAAATAGATGAATAAAAGGAAAACTAATGCACCCTAAACATGCTGCTAAACTAGAATGAAGCTTAAAGTGTTAAATGCAAAGAAATGTATACAATGCACCCCATTAAACAGATATAGACACCCACCCCATGCCTAGACCCTTCATTGTCCCCGATGAAAACATCATGTACAAGAAAAGATGGGGAAAGGAGGAATACACTTACAGTCACTGGGTGCCATCAGACCCTAGAGGGGGCCAGAAATGCGGAGAAAATGGATGGAAGGTGGAGGAATCATAAGATGGGAAGGATGATGAGCCACCTTGATCGCCCGGAAAGGAGCGTAAATGCTCCTCCAACTGTCGAATGGACTCCGACTGGTGCCAAAGGAGCTCGTTTATCCGCTGGCGCTCCTCGTACTCTCGGGCTTCCCTCATAGCCCGTTCCTCCTCCCGCTGAATCCGCCGCTGCTTCCGCTCCTCCTGGCAGTCAACGAAACCCCTAAAATAGGAGACTCCCTCCTCAATGGAGTCCATGCGCCCAGAGAGGCGACCAATATCGGCACACATGCCGGTGAAACCTTTCCGAAGCTCGAAAACCTCCACTTGGAGGTTGAAGAAAGACTGAAAAAAGGCAGGGTCGAGCGACATGTATGCCGCTGAAGAAGAAGACCCGCCCATCTCATGGGTGAATGGTGGATAAAGTGGTGGTGGAGGTGGTGGGATAGTCGCCTCCGTAGCAGGGGTGTCCTCTGGCTTGGGCTGCCCTTGGCCCGTATCAATGTCCTTCTCTTCCTCCTCCTCCTCCTCCTCCTCATCATCATCGGACTCCTCATCCCCACCCTCATCAACCTCAAGGTCCTCATCAGCTGCTAACTGTTCCTCCCGAGCGAGAACAGTTGCCCTAATAATCCGCCGGTCACAGTTCCAGTTTCTTTTGTTAGCGACCGTGGTGCGCTCAGCAGTGGGAAAAGTGAAAAGGATGGTTTTGTCGTAGGGGTATCGAATGGTATCACCTCGAGTATCTATAATATGCATATGGTGTAGGGTACCAAGGTCGAGGTGACCACCTAGGAAATGAGGCTCGAGAGCGGAAAGCGGAGAACCGTGAGCTGTAGCCCAGGGGATTAGCAATGGTCGTAACAATACCACCAGCGCTAATGACATTCTTGTTGCTAGTCTTGGCTACTTCTGCTAAGTGGCGGATTATGAAGGCCCCTATGTCAATAAGGGTACTTGACAGGGCGCACCAAATAATAAACAGTTCGGCCTTCCGACAACCATTTTGGTTGTTGTTGTGGCCGAAAATAATATTAGCGGTTAGGCGCTGCAGGTATCGCAGGTTGACATTACAAATGTCAGTGGTCTTGGCCTGTCGGGGGTCAAAAACCCGAGGTCTCCCCCATCTATCAGTATACTCCTTCCGTTTGGAGCAGGTGATGCTCAACCAAATGGGGTCAGGTCTCCACAAGGAGGGCACATCCCTGTAAGCCCCATCGACCACCGGGAATCTCAAAAGCGCATTAAACATCCTCAAACTCATCCGGTGGTCAATATTAAACATTTGAAAGTAAATAGCGACCCCATGACCACCATAGTTCCCATCCCACTCGACATTGAGGGAACTTAAAAACTCAACTATAAGGCGATCATAGGATGTACATTGCATATGTATATACTCAGCCCATCCTAATCTACCAAGTAGGGTCAGTACATCATCCAACATTCCCAAAGATCGCAATGAGTTAGCATGAAATTATTTCTGCTCACTAGTGTTCCTAGTGGCTAAAAGCTCATAATGGGACTTTTGTTCATCATTAACAAACTGCAAACCCCTAGTGCTAGCAAGTAAAATAAAAGGGTATGCATCTTTAATACCTTTAGCAGAGACAGTTGCAGTGGAAGAGGAGGTTGCCCGTGATGATTTCTTGGAATGGGATGGAGCCCTTGAAGTTTCTCCAACTCATTTCTTTCCCAGTGTGCAAATTAACAATAGATCAGGGCCCAAAGGAAGGGGTAGAGGCTAAAAATAGCAAGAGAAAGGTTAATTTCTTTCTCTACCACCTTCAACCTCAACAATGGAGGTTAGGGTTGTAGAGAGAGAAAATGAGTGTGGGAGGGGAGGAGTTTGAGATGAAAAGGTGAGGAACTTAGAGAGGAAAGTGAATGGAAGTGAAACAATTCAAAAAATTGGGATGAAATTGAGGGGATTAGAGTGGGTATGGTGAAGAAGAGAGGGGGTTTTCGTGGTTGTAGAGAGAGAAAGAAGAGAGTTTGAATTGAGGAAGGAGGAAGAAGAAGGAGAAATTGGCTGTTTAGCCGTGTTTTAATGTGGCACGATCGTGCCCCAAGGCACGGGGTGCCCGTGCCACGCTGCGGTCCGCGCCTGCTAAATAAAGGCGTGGCACGGTCGTGCCTATAGGCACGGTGCGATTGTGCCACTTTTCTGATCAATGGCACTAGTTTCTTTCTTGCTCTTTTTTTTTTTTTCAAGTCCAGAGGAGGGGTGGCACGACCATGCCGCGTGGCATGGGGTGCCCATGCCAACTTTCTGCCCTCCAAATCACCTTCTTCCAAAGTTGTTGCTTCTTTTTCCCACTCAATTGTTTTTCTGTTCTTGAACCTTTTTCCTCTCAGCTCCTCCGGCTTTCTTTTTTTTTCCCCAAAAGCATTAAAGCTCGGGTTGCCTCCCAAAAAACGCTTATTTTAGGTCTTTATCTTGGCCATTACCTCAAATCGGCAGACAATGACAAGAAGGAGGGAGGTGAAGATGGTGGAGTGATGAATGGCGTTCCCTCCAGAACCTCCTCATGGTATAAAGTAGCACCTCCAAAAGCAGTAGGAATAGGTGAATGTACATCAGGCAGCGCTACCGACCTCATATTAGGTCCTCTATCCCCATCAAACACTGTGGCTTCAGAATTAGCCGCGTGAGGGGTATGATATGCAAGGCCTTCAGGAAGAGAGGGAGGAGCAGGAACTGCAGAAGGTAGTGGTGAAGAGAAACAGAAATCAACTGTCTCACCACAAATATGGAAGGATATAGTTCCTGCCTTTACATCAATCATTGCTCCTACAGTAGCTAGGAACGGCCTCCCAAGAAGGATAAGGATTTGGGGGTTCTCATCCATATCCATCATAATAAAGTCGCAGGGGATGATGAACTTACCCACCTGGACAAGAACGTCCTCCAAAACTCTCGCAGATTGCCTGAGAGTACCGTCCGCTAGCTGTATGAGCGTGGTGGTTGGCCTCGGGTTCAACAGTTCAAGTTTCTTGTACATAGAAAGCGGCATTAAACTCACACTGGCCCCCAAATCGCAAAGAGCTTTCTCGATTTGCGTACTCGCTATGTAGTAAGGGATAGAGAAGCTACCATAATCCTGCAACTTCGATGGCGACTGGCTTTGGAAGATTGAGTTGCGGACTGCTCCCATAGAGGCCACTGGAACTCCTTCGGGCTCACCTCACCGGGGAAGGAGCTCTCTCAAAAATTTGAGATAGGCCGGTGCTTCTTTAAGAGCCTCCCAAAAAGGGGTATCAGTGTAAACCCGCCTTAGGATATCTATGAATTGTGCGAACCAGGGCTCCAGTTGAGATAGCTTAGCCCAAACCAACCTCTGAGGGTACGGAACAAACGGCTGATAAGGTCAGACTGGAAGAGGTCGTTGACCATCATCTTCTTGATTCAGAACACCTTCCTTGTTCAATATAGCTATTCCTATAGAAATAGGAACTGGGGCCTCTTCCCGAAGTACCATCACAGAACTTTCTATAACCCCCTCATGTCTCGTATAAACGACATTGACGTGGCCCCTGGGATTGACATCGGGCTGGCCCAATAGTTGTCCCTGCGGTCGGGACAAACTACTAACCTGTTGAGCAATCTGTACAATCTGAGTGTCCATCACCTTTTGATGGGAGGCCATGGCGTCGAACTTGGAGTTCAGTTGATTGATTTGCTTATTGAAAACCTCATTTGTCTTGGTTTGGGTTGCTATGAAGCGCTCCATAAGGTTTCCCAGGTTAGACTTGGGTTGTGGAGGTGGTTGTGGGGTAGATGGATTGTAGGGTGCCCTATGTTGAAAACCAGGGGGCTGAGAGGTATTGGGTGGCAAGGGGTCATTGTTCTGGCAGGAGAAGTTAGGATGATTTCTTCAACCGAGTTGTACGTGTTTGACTAGGGATTGTTCTGTGGTGGTGGGCGTGGGCCATAGTTTTGCATTGCATTTGCATGTTCAACGCTCGAGAAAACAGATTGACACTCAGCAGCAATGTGACCTTGAATGCCACAAATCTCACATGGGACCCCAACTTCAAACATTGCACCCGAGGGGCCACCCCCTAAACTCCCTGGAGAGGGAGTTCCAAGCCTGTCAAAACGCTACGCTAAAGCATCCACCTTGCTAGCCAGCATATCCACAGCATCAATCCCATAGATTCCATTGGTCCTCTTGGGGACTGCTCTCTCGCTGGACCAATGGTAGTTGTTGGAGGCCATCTCCTCCAACAAGGCCTTCGCAGCCTCCATCGACTTACCCATAAGCACATCGCCAGCTGCGACGTCAACTGACATCTTCAGGGACTGGTCTAATCCATTATAGAACATTTGGATTAGAAGCCAGTTGGGTACTCCGTGGTGGGGGCACTGGCGTTGAAGATCCTTGAATCTTTCCCACGCCTCATAAAGCGAATAATCGCCTCATTGAGAGAATGAGGTGATTTCCACACTCAACTTAGCAGTCTTGCTCGGGGGAAAGTTCTTGCTCAGAAATGGAGTTGATAGGGCCTCCCATGTGGTGAAGGAATTAGGATCTTCATTAAGGAGCCAGTCATTGGCTCAGTCCGTCAACGACAAGGGGAAGAGCCAAAGTCTGATGGCGTCAGCAGAGACCCCGTTAAGCTTGATCGTGTCACACTTCGCCAGGAAGTTGCGAAGGTGAATATGAGGGTTCTCCGTGGGACGCCCACTAAACTGATCCTTCTCCATGAAGGATACAAGGGCGGGCCGCAACTCGAAGTTGTTTGCTTCGACGGCCAGATTCACTATGGACGAAGTGAGGCCGGTGGCCTGCGGTAGGACATAGTCCCGCAGAACCCTAGGATTTGTCTCGGCCATAGTTGTATCTTGTTGCAATTGCCTCTTTCTTGCACCGCTTTGCCTTCGCACAGTGGCTTCGATCTCAGGGTCAAAGGGAATGAGTGGTTGATCCCTCTGACTGCGCCTGTGCATATAAAGCCAAAAACTACACCAAGCGTAAGCAGGTTCAAGCAAAGCTAAAAGAACAAGGAGGAAAAGGAAAAGTGAAAAAGAAACAGAAAAAGCCTAATCTAAAGCGTTTAAAATCGCTTTCGATGTTGAAACAACCAAGTTCCCCGGCAACGGCGCCAAAAACTTATTGAGTTAAAAATTACCACAAGTGCACGGTGCCAGTTATAGCTAGCAATGGCAAGTACGGGTCACGTCCACAAGGAACTCGGTTTCAACCACCGAACCAACTTTTAACACTCTATTTAGGCCAGAGTCTATTAAGAATGGTTTTACTCAATAACAGTTGTATTCTGCTAAAAGTTACTACTATTGTCTAAATCAATATTAACGAAAGTCATGAATTGGGGTTCACCACACTATCATGTTCCTTAGACTATAAACTAGATCATGCGAATCTGCCCACACAGACAATTGAAATGGAATGGTTACAAGTTAAGCGTATCTATTCCTTCTCCCAAAGGTCATTAGACTGGCCAGGCTATCCTAGTTATCTATTGTCATGAAACTAGAATCACAAAACCACAAGATTGAGTAACCCTTAATTCCCAATTGAAATCCTAACTATTTTCATGTTAAGAAATCCAATTCCTCACTAAGTAGCTCCAGGTAGAGGATTTAACTCTCGTTAATCTCCTAAACCCCAATTACAAACATGAATCAATCCTCTCAGGCAATTCATCGAACAGCTGGCATGCTTAAGTGAGAGTTTAATTACAACGTGGACATTCATTCACATAAATCCATAATACAAATCTAAATCACACAATAGGGGTTACACCCAATCCAAGACAATAAATTTAGCCCCTATTCATCATCAAAACCACAACCACAATCACCAATATGAACATGATTAAAAGTGCTAACTTTGAATTAAAACGCAAAGAAAAAGGGTAAAGGAACGTACTTTCTATTGATTGGAGTAATAATCTACCAACTTCAACAATCGAATTCAATCCAAAGCATTCAAATCAAGAACAACCAATATCAAAACTCAAAACCTAAAGTCGCCGTTTTTGATAGAGAAAAAATGAGAGAAAAAGAAAAGATCCCCAAATTCCAACGCGAAATTGCACATAACGGGGAGAATAAAGTGGCACGGTCGTGCCACTTGCACCGTGCCACTTTGCTGTCCCTTGTTTTCTTGTTTCCTTAGGGTGGCACGGTCACCCTGTTTAGCATGGTGCCCCCATGCCACCTCATCTTCGCTCAAAGTCTACTCTTTTGGCTCCCATTTGGCGCGATATCAACCGGTTTTTCTCGTTCCTTTCAATCGAACTCCTGAAAACACAAAAGCACAACATTTAGGCAGATTTAGGGTAAGGAATGACTAATCAACCTCTATGCTCTTGAAGTTTTACCGAAAATCGCCGAAATGAGGGGTAACAATCATGTCAAAAAGGGGTAAAATAGAGGTTTATCATAATACCCCAACACCTATCTTTTGCTCATCCTTGATCAAAACGAAAAATAAAAATAAACTAAACTAAACAACTAACTCACTTTCATAGGAATCACGGTTACATTTACCATATGCAACAAGCCCTTTAAACCCCTTGGTTTCCCCAAGTGGACGAGTGAGATCTCATGAGGGTTTCAAGAAAATATACCCACAAAATCTTGCCAAAAAAAAAAAGAGAAAGAAAAGTAGAAAATCTTTTTCGGTTTACAAACAAAACACAAATGTATACAAGAGAAAAAGTTGTACAAGTTCTAACCAACCAAATTACCCTTGTAACAAAGATATTAGCTCGCATATAGACATAATGTATGCATCAAGGCTCTCTATCCCCATGGATGACATCAAAGCACTAACTTTTCACCCCACTGCATATCCAAACTTTTAATCCATCCCCAAGCTTGTGTGCAAGTGTATAATCATCCTAGGACTTAGGCTTACCGTGATCAAACTCAATCCCACTTGATTGACACAAACTACATTATTGACTTATTAACGCAGAAAGCAAGCTTTCCTAGTAGTAGTATTGCCTCAAAGGGTAACGACTAGTAGCAGTATTGCCTCAAAGGGTAACGTCTAGTAGCGCATGCCTCAAAGGGATACTTGTCAGTCCAGATTTTTGTTTGTTCCTTTTTCTCTTTTTTCATTTTTTTTTTTTGAAATTCAAACAAAAAAACCAAAGTAACCGTGTACAAGACAAGTGGGAAAGCCAATCATGGAGTACTAAGAACCTAAGATAATGATGATGATATAAATAAAGATTGGATTACACATCAATAATGAATAATTGAGGTTAGAATTAGGGCCTAAAATGACATGTTGAGGACGAAGATTTATCATGCACATCATGCTTATATACAAGCTAATAGTCAAAGCACAAAGGATATAAGCTAATCAAAATAGTACGAAGCTTCACCAAAGCCAGTAAAAAAAAACTATACAAAAACCCAAAAATTTCACAAAATTTTTCACAAAAAGGTATATGACTTCCCAACCCCACACATAAATCCCACAATGTCCTCATTGGGAGCTGAGGAGTCACTACCACCAACAAAACACACAAAAACAAAGAAAAAACAAAATCACATGCATAAGACACTCAAAACAAGACACAGAAAAAGAAAAACTAAGCAAAAGGGTGATCAGAGCCATTAGTTGGCTCAACAATATCCCAAATTTCACCTCAAAGTTGATCACCAACAAAAACACAACCTAATATTTACAACTAAACACAACCTAATATCCACAACTGAATAAAAAGAAAAAGAAAGAAAATAAAAAGAAGGGAGAAGAGTTAGAGCAAGTATACCAGGTCAGGCACTGAATGTACCCAAACTATGCCACAGGGACTTAAGGAGCCTTAACCACTCCTTGTCTCTCAAGACTTGAGCTTTCAACTCGGATGCAGTCAAAGCTCGCAAGAGCTTATCATGTGCCTATGCATGCATCTTAGAATAATGCAAGTAAGAGAACACAAAAGATAAAGAAGCAAAGGTAGCTAGTGTCCTCTTACACTTATCAAATGCCATGGAAAAATTAGAAGCATGATCAAAGAAAGTACTCCACGTGATCTTCCTAGGTTCATCCTTTAGGTATGCACAATAAGGGTCCAAAGAGGGATTATACCCTCTAATGTCGCCTAGGGACTCGTGAAATACATGCAATTGGGGGGTGGAAAAGATTAGGGATGAGATGGGGACCAGGTCAAGTAACTCGGTGCAAATGGGGTTAATATGCTCAATGCTAGGAGCGTTACCAACCCTCACATCATCACTATATAACTCCTCAAAAGAAGGCTTTAACAACGCAATATCATCCGACCAACCTAGCGAATCATCCTCAACACAACTAGCATCACCCCTATGAGACTCACCCATCTTTAACCCCGTGCACTGAGCTAAAGGGAGAGGAGAAGAAAGTAAACACAAGACACCCTTAGTAGTGTCTCTAGGTGTGCTAGGCAAGGATGGAGCGATGATTGGTAAAGATGTCAAGGGATGATCAATCACTTCCTCTAGGCCAGTCAAAGGTGAATCAACCATAAAATCAAGCTCTAAGGGAAGGGAAGACTCATAATCATCATTGAGACTAACCGCAAGTCTGGGAGATGATGGACTAGGGTCAATCCCCTGCAATAGGCCACACTCCCTCATCTTAACGACAAAACACTCATGTCGCTCATTCATTGTCTCTATTACGGCATTAACTCTAGCACAACATGCATCAGAAATATCATAATAGGGGCAGGAATTCACATCATGGTCGAAAGATTGACAATTAGAGCACATAAGAGGAGAATAAGCATGTAAATCATAGGGAATGGGAGAAGGACGCACAAAAGACTCACTAGCGATCTCATGTTGCCATTGATACCAAGCCAAAGACTCAAACAAATCCCACATCTCATCAACGTCTGAAAAGCACAGACCACCATAACATATGGGCCCAATGATGGATTGGGTCTCATGTGTTATCCCCTCAGGCATAACACTGCATATTTCCCATTTTTCATACGTGAAATAGGCATATTGAGCATGATAATCATTTAATCAAAACAAATATTGCCAAAAAGGTTCATGCTCAAATCAAGGTAAATGGAAAATAGCCATCTTGATTTATTTATTTATTTTCAAATTTTCAAATTTTTAAATTTTTTAAGAGTTTTCTAAAAGCCTAGTCTCGAATGCTCAAGTAAACCCCAATATTAAAAAGCGTCAACTCCTCGGCAACAGCGCCAAAAACTTGTTAGGGAAGTTTTAATATTTATAAACCCCCAGTGCAAGGTGCATCGTTGAGTACTTGGGGTATCGTTCGCAAGGACTTGTGTTTCCAAATACCAGAACTAACTAAAGCGTCTCAAATTAGGCAAAATAAAAGGGATAGAAAATAGAACTAAACTACTAAAACAAAAAGAAAGACTTCGATTATGATTAAGCCTGAGATAAACCAACTAATCAAGTCAAACCTTGACCTTTTCAAGTTATACTAGTATTCAGAGATGATCGGTTGCATCATTAAAGACCACCGAAGTCCTTTCTCAAGGGTCATGAGCTAGTTTAATTATTCCAACCTCCTATTCTCATGAGATTAGCGCAATTAAACTACAAGATCGACAACCCTTGACTTAACTGGCGACCGAGACTATTTTCATGTTCAAATCCTAGCTACTCTCTCTACCCACACTAGACAATCAATCTCACCTCTCAGCATAAGTCGATTGGCCCAAAACACAAACGAAAGTTCTTTCAAGCATTTCATCGAACATTTGACGGGCATGAAAGAAAACTCTAAATTCAAGTATAAACAATGTGGGTAAAGGCTTAAACAAGATCAATTAGCCATCAAGAGGCTAATCACCACCTAAATCAACACAAACTAACAACTAAATATCACAAACACAATTGAACCTAATTACAACTAAACACACAAACATGAACACAATCATGAACTAGCAAGGAAATTAGAGCAACAACAAAATCTAACAAACTAATAAGCATGAATTAATCGCAAAAACTAAGAATCAAACGTAATCAAAACAAGATCAAAACATACAAAAATAGAGAGAGAAAGAGAATAGGAAACTTATGTTGATTGAATGAACTTGAGAATTCGCAAGTTTGAATCCAAACAACCAAAACAAATCCTAATCTTCCTAATCCAATTCCCCCAAATGGGGATTTTATTGGCTAAACCTAAGCTAAGAACTCCCAAAAAGTCACTGAAGGAGAACCAGGAGAGGCAGCGCACGGTCGTGCCAGGTGCCACGACCATCGCGTGCGGGGGTGGCACGGCCACACCATGCCACATTTCTGGCACGGCCTTACATCCTGATACATGGCCAGACGCTCTACTATTTCCTTCAGCTCTGCTTCCCTCGGTGCTCAGGGCTTCGTCGAATCTCTACTCTTCCTTGAATTCAATCCCAAAACCTTCTTTTTCTATCAAAATCCGAGGATTTGTCCTGCAAGTAAGGTAAAACACATTATAAGCACAATATGAATTAAAGGAGGTGAATTTGACCATTCCTCACCAAAATTCGACATGAAAACCATGAGAAAAATGGATTAAATAAGGGCTAAAATGAGGTCAAATATAAGAGCAACAGCAAGTTGATGCCTAGTTGAGTAAGGGAGGTACTCGTACTGCTAAGCAAGCTAAGGAAACTGTTACACCCAACACATCAGACATATCAACGGAGGTTGCTCAGCAACCCTGCCTAGTGCCATGAATCTCCTTTGCCTTAACTGTCGGGGCCTAGGCGCGGCCCAAGCAATTTCCGATCTCCGTGATCTTCTACGGAGATTCGCACCTAAAGTGGTCTTCCTCTCGAGACCAAAAAAAGAAAAATAGAAATGGAAGCAATCCTCCATGCGATCGGTAGAAGGAGAGCAGGAGACCTGGCTCTTTTTTGGAATAAACAGGTGATAGTTGATTTGCTCTCATTCTCATCCCATCATATTGATGTCTCTATGACCAATGAGGGAAGCGGCGTCCCATGGCGTTTCTCTAGCATTTATGGCTGGCCTAAGTCACAGCAAAAATGGAAGATGGGACGGTGCTTCTTAGACTTGAAACCTCACTCCTCCTTCCCTTGGCTTGTTGGGGGTGACTTTAATGAAATTTTTTTCCATAGCGAAAATAGGGGTGGCCCTCCCAAATCCCAAACAGCAATTGATAATTTTCGGTCTTCTTTCCTGGACAATAATGGACTTTATGACCTCGGGTACTCAGGGTGTGATTTCACTTGGTGTAAATTTCAGCAAAATGGTGTTGTTGTCGAGAAAGACTTGGTCATTTTAATGCTGATACGGAGTGGTCTTTATTGTTTCCTAATGCAGTTGTTCTTCATATTGATTTGGACATGTCAGACCACCTTCCTATCCTTCTAAAATGCTCCCCTCATTCTAATGATAAGGGAGCACGGAAGAAGCGATTCATGTTCAAAAATATGTGGCTCACTGAACCAACTTGCAAGGAGGTGATAGCTAACGCCTGGACTTTAGTTTCGAACACCAACTTAGTAGAGAACTCGCTTCTCTGGCCGAACAGCTGCACGGGCGTGCTAATTCAGTGGAACCAAACAACTTTTGGTGTTGTCAGTCAGCAAATCAAGGAGCTAGCGCAAAAACTTCGGTCACAAAAGGATGCAATCAGCCGACACAACACCCTTGCCCTTATTAGGGATTAGCACAGAAAGGAAGAGATTCTTTGGTGGCAGAGAGCCCGATTCGACTACCTCAAATTTGGAGATTCTAACAACCGGTGGTTTCATACCATAGCAAATATGCGGAGATCTAAGAACATGATTTTGGGTCTTAAGGATGCTAACGAGGAGTGGCGAACAAAGGACGATGACATTTCGAATATCGTCACTCAGTACTTCGGAGAGCTTTTCTCCACCTCTTATCCCAATGGCATGGATGATGTCCTTGATTGTGTCCAGCCTACTATCTCGGCCGCAGCTAATACGAACCTTTGTAGACCTTATTCGCGAGACGAAGTCAATTGTGCTCTTGCTCAGATGCACCCGTATAAGGCTCCACATCCGGATGGAATGAACCCGTTCTTCTATCAGAAATTTTAGGACATTATAGGGGATGATGTCTTTGCTGCTGTCCTTTCCATTCTTCATGGGCACCCAATCCCAACTACACTTAATTGCACCTTTGTGGCCCTTATTCCTAAGAAGCACAAGCCGAATTTGATTTCAGATTTTCGTCTCATCAGCCTCTACAACGTCATCTACAAGCTTGTTGCAAAGGTAATAGCTTTTACCTAGTATTATTTCATATACGCATGGTGCTTTTGTTCAGGGGCGTCTGATTTCTGACAACATCCTGATTGCCTTGAAGTCTTACGTGCAATGTGCGATGATCTTAGCTCCAATGGCTCTATGGATGTCAAACTATATATGTCCAAGGCCTTTGATAGAGTGGAGTGGCCCTTCCTAACTAATATCATGCTCCGCATGGGCTTCTGCCGGCAATGGGTTGATCTTGTCATGAGGTGCATCAAATCTCTCCTTACCTTTTCTTGTTCTGTTCAGAGGGCCTATCTGGGCCTCTGAAAAGGGCGATGGAGACAACCTCTATTAGAGGGATCTCCCTGTGTCGTGGCGCTCATGTTATTTATCATCTTCTGTTTGCTTACGACACCATGATCTTCTGCAACGCTTGTGTGGACCAGGCACAATCTCTGAAAGATATCCTTTATAAGCATAAATTAGCCTCTGGCTAAACTATTAACTATGCAAAGACTGATGTGGTCTTTAGTAAGGGAGTTTTTGCTGAAAGCAGGAACCAAATCACTATTTGTCTGGATATCAGGGAAGTGCTCTCTCATGAGAAATATTTAGGAGCTCCTACCCTTGTTGGTCGATCCAGGAAAAAACCTTTTCTTTTTCTGATTGATTGTATCAAAAAGCGTCTTTCGGGGTGTATGGACGGATTGGTTTCATGGACAGGTAGAGAAGTGTTGGTAAAAGCAGTTGCTCAAGTTATTCCTACCTATATTATGTCTCTTCTTAAGTTGCCCAATGACTTGCATCACACTATCTAGTCTTCGATTGGACGCTTTTGGTGGGGTCCTAACCAAGAAGATCGGAAAATCCATTGGATCAGTGCCTCACGTTTATACAAGAGCAAAGAAGATGGGTGTTTAGGCTTTCGCGATATGGAAGTTTTTAATGAAGCCCTCCTAGCAAAGCAGGTGTGGCGCCTCCTTAAAGATGATAATTCTCTTGTTGCTCGTCTTCTCCGAGCCAAATATTATCCTGACGGCAACCTCTTAAATGCTTCGCTTGGTTGCCGTCCGAGCTTCACTTACCGTTGCTTAATGGGCACCCGTCATGCAATTGTCCGCGGGTCTCGCTGGCTAGTTGGGGATGGGTTTGCGTTGAGTGTCTACGAAGATAGGCGGTTGCCTCCCCCACATTCGTTCAAGCCCATTACGGAGAAATCTAATGAGTGGGCTAATCTCATAGTGAGTGATCTTATTGACCGGAAATCAGCCAGTTGGCGAGCTGATTTAGTGCATCAAGTTTTTCTTGACTACAATGCTGAGCTTATTTTGAGTGTCCCTCTTTGTCATTCTTGGCCTGCTGACAAGCTCATATGGCACTATCACTCCCAAGGTCTCTTCTCAGTGAGAACCGCCTACCATATGCTTATCTCTGATATAATGGCTAACTCTCGGTCCTCATCCACGGTGGACAGCTTTCTTTGGCGTGCAATCAGGAGTTGTGATGTTCCTCCTCGCATACAGCTGTTTGGGCGGAGCGCAGCCATGGGTATCCTCCCCTGTGCTGAGGCGATTGCCAAGCGTGTTCCCAGTTTCTTCATGGGTTGCTCTATTTGTGGTCATATGGAAGAAACAGGCGCCCATGCTCTCCTGGAATGCCCACTTGCATCACAAATTTGGCAAGGCTGTGATTTTGACCCCTATGTCTAGGCCACCCGCTTCTGCACGCCAGTTGATTGCTTGGATAGCGCACGATCCTCTCTTGATGATGGTTGTTTTGGTGACTTCTTATCGGTCATGTGGGAGTGTTGGAACACTAGAAATCGCTTCATCTTCAACAACCAAACCGCAACTTGAGCCCTTTGGGGAAAAAAGTCATTGATTTTGTTCACAGTTATATCGTCTTGAGCATGTAATTGAATCCGAGGCTTCGTCTCCGCTGGTGCCACACAACACAGCTCGGAGCCCTCCCATATCCGGCACTTTTAAACTCAACTTTGATGGCGCCTCTGTAAGTCTTGGTTTTCGGGGATGGAGATTTGTCCTTTAAGACCACAACGAGACGTGACCTAGCTGGGGCTAAACATGGCCATGTTACTTCAGGTCCTCTATTCGAAGAAACCAAGTCCTGTCTTCATGCCATGAAGAGTGCTTTTGGTTTCGGAGCCAGTAGTGTGGTTGTTGAGGATGATTGCCTCCCCTTGATCATCTTGATCAACGTGCTCAAGTCACGCCACATTCATGATAGTTCCCTTGGTTTCTTTGTTCAGGACATTCTTTCTTTTGCTAATAATTTTGATTTTGTGTCTTGGTCTTTTGTCAAGAGAGGGGGGGAATAAGATTGCCCATCATCTTGCTCACAGACAATCATGATGTCTAGAGGGTCTTTTATGGGAGTCTGTTGTTTCCGAAGACATTTTGTCTCGTGCGTCAGACGATATGTATGCTTACTATACATTAATGACAATTTAATATAACGCCCCCCCCCCCCTCTCTATAAAAAAAATCACCTTTATATGGTCTAACCCTAGAAGCAAGAATTTGAAGGGTTCCTCTTCCCTTTTTTGGGGGATATAATCCAACCCATTTTATTTCCATCGAAAAGGTTATATGCAGGCAACAAGGGTATATAGAAATTTCTCATAAGACCTTAAAATAATAATGAATTTTAAATAACATTATCTTATCTAAAGCACTCGGAAAAATTATGCTAATGTAAATGATACTACGGCCTTGTTCTTTTTGTTGGGAAATTGACCCACCCCACACCCACCTACTTCCTTCCCCCTCTTCTCACTCTTTTCCACACTTAAAAAAAAATACCACTCTTTCCCACATTCACCCACTCCTTCCCATATCTACATAAAACAACCATTTCTCATATTTGAAAATTTTTTATAATTTACGTAATTGTGTGTACGAATAATTTGATAGCAATTATGAGCAGTTTTAATTTTTCGGATGTTATGGAACAATTTTAGTTTTTTTCTTTTTCATTAATTTTTTATTTTTTAAATTTTTTTAAATGTTTTTAATTCTATTTTTATTTTTTTATTTTTTTTTATTTTTTTTAAATTTTTTTTTAAATTTTTTAATTTTTTTATTTTTAATTTTTCGGAGGTTATGGAACAGTTTTATTTTTTTTGTTTTTCATTAATTTTTTATTTTTTTTATTTTTTTTAATTTTTTGTTTTAATTTTTTAATTTTTAATTTTTAATTTTTAATTTTTAAAATTTTTTTGTATTTATTTTTATTTTTTTAAAAAAAATTTAAATTATAAACTTTTTTTTGTATTTTTTGTATTTTTTTATTTCATAAAAACAACCAACGGAAAATTTCAAAAAAATAAAAAATAAAAAAATTATACAAAAATAAAAAATAAGAAAATAAAAAATAAATTAAAAAAAATATATAAATTAAAAAAAAAATTAAGAAAATTAAAATGAAAATAAAAATAAAAAAATTTTTAAAAATTTAAAAATTAGAATTAAAAAATTAAAATTAAAAAATTAAAAAATTAAAAATAAAAAATAAAAAAATAAAAAAAAACAATAAAAAATAGAAAATAGAAAATAGAAAATAAATAAATAAATACATAAATAAAAAAATAAAAAAATAAAAAATAAAAAATAAAAAACAAAAAATAAAAAACAAAAAATAAAAAACAAAAAATAAAAAATATAAAATAAAAAATATAAAATATAAAAAAAAATATAAAATACAAATACAAATAAAAAACAAAAAAATAAAACATAAACAAAATAAAACAGAACAAAACAGAATAAACGAAAACAAAAAAATTTCATATCATTAATTACTATCACAATAAAATTATTACATTATAAAACAAAAAAATATTAATAACTAATACTTCAACTTCATTGAACTACATTCAACTTTCACCTACACTCACCCACTTTTTCCCAAACTTAAAAAAAAAAAACCACAGTCACCCACTCCTTCCCCCCCTTTCCCACAATCACTCATTCCACACCCTTCATTTCCCACTGAAAAGAACAGGGTCTACGTGAAGTGCTTCGCATCAAGCGAAATTTTAAAATAAATATAAATGAACTTATGATAATTAATTAATTTGAATATTAATTTTTCACAAAGTATTTTCATATTATTGGTTCATGATTTAAGTATCATATTCTGCATAAATTAGAAGAAAATAGTAACATAAAAATGAACATACAATCTATATGTAGTTGTTTTAAAATGTAACTCATGTACGTGTATTACCTAAAAAATATACATAAACAATTTATGAAAGTATAATATGTAGTAAAAAATTTTGCTGATTAAATGTCTGCATTGTCATTAAACTCACTTTTATTTTTTTATAAATATTTTTTTATTTATCTAAATTTTACTCTTTATTAGCATAATTGTAAAATAATTAAGCACTAGAATTTTGTTCTCGAGAGTTATTTGAATTTCCTAGTGATTAGTAGTCGATGATATTTGTAAATAGTAATTGCATTGTCTTACAATACACATTTTGCATAGTCATATTGAGTTGATTAATGTTAAAGTGAGTGTACTGATTTACAGATAATTTTTAAAGGTTATACTAAATTATTATTAATTTTTTATTTTATTATCCGCCAATTAATGTTTATAATTGTAGAAATAATTGCATAAAAGATTAATACTTTTATTGTTTTATTTTGTTAAATACATAGTAAACTCATTTTTAATTCTGAAAATCTATAAATAAAGGATTATATTAATGTATTTACAAAATAAATTTAATTATGAAATCATTTTTTCCTTATCAAAATGCACGAGTAAAAGAGCACATGAAACCTTTATTATAACAATAATATTTTTTTATTTTATATCATTTTATATTAAAGTCATTTTTTATCTCTCAAAGCTATTTATTGTAATACAAATATGATTGTAAAACCTTTATTTTTTTATTAGTATAATTTAGAAATAAAAATATATCAATTTTAAAGTTTATTTAAATCAGTTAAATTTACGAATTTTGAAATTCAACAACAAGATTTTTTTAAAATTTTTAAATGTTAATAATAATTATATTGTAAGGGTACCATTTAAATAATTTTCTAATGTTGAAGAATAAATAGTTGTTTAAAAATAACAAAAAAATTAAATTGATGTACTATGTTATTTGGTTGCTTAAAAAGTAGAGTGAGTCTTCTTTAATTTTGTTTCCTATTTTAATAATATACTTTTTTATTCTTGATATTCAACTCACATTTTCTTTTTCACATTAAATATCATTTCTTTGTTCAATACCTTTTTTTTAAACTAAGTTTTGTTACTAAATAATGAAAAACTTGGGAATAGTTACTTTATGAAATAGATTTTTTTTTTGCATTAAACTTACCTCCATCTTACATAACCTCTTATATCAAATGGCATCCTATATTACATTAAGTTATCTTGGATTTGTGGTAATTTTCTACTATTTACCATCCTACATGGTAAGTTTTTGTGTCGTTCATACATGAGTTTTATCCAAATTTTTACATAATCTCTTATCTCAAATGATATCCTTTGTTACATTCATTTGTGGCCTTTCTCTCATATGTAGCATCTTATATGACAAGTTTACGTGTTGTTCATATGTGAGTTCTATCCAACTTTAT
>JACYFF010010365.1:11654136-11681775 GCA_017589665.1 Selenicereus undatus | reverse complement strand
CTCTCTCTCTCTCTCTCTCTCTCTCTCTCTCTCTCTCTCTCTCTCTCCATGTGTTTTTCCTCTCCTTTCTGTTCTAGTTGCACACCCTAAATTGCTTGTGAAAGAGCAAGAAAACCCCATAGATGAGAAGAAGGTTGAAGGAAGCGGTTAAAGTTCTGAAAATGGTATGTGTAGACTTAATTTTGCAAAGATGGCAGGTTTTGTCATTTCCTTCATGATCGATATTGTATGCGAATATGCATGATGTGAAAATTTGAGTCTGATGTTGTGGGTTGGGTCCTTCATTTCCTTGATGTTGTTAAAAATTGAAAATTATGAATGGAATTGTGAAGAAATTTGAGAATTATAAATTTTAGGGTTTTCCTAAAAGGGTTTGGGGTGTGTGTGAAAGTATAATTGACTGTTGTTCATATTGTTTAATTTGATTTTTGGCTACAATTTTTGTAAAAAAAATTGTAATTTCTTGACATTATGTTCCAAACAGGGTAAGGACATTAGGGATTTAGTTGTTCAATGCAAGGATAAAATCATCAAAATTATGGATGTTGAGATGGAAAAGTACAATTGCATTGAGTTGTTTAGAGATGCTAGGGTAAGGGCAAATGAGTCAAGATTAGAGTTTCCTAAGTGTGATGGGTTTAGATATTATCTCCCAAATAAGGAAAACCAGAGATGACAATTGAATATTGATGATGATTGGGTTAGTTTAACTAATTTCTAGGAAGTTGTAACAAATAAGTGTATTCACATATACATGTACGATCTGAAGAAGTCGGTAGACAACCAAAAGCATATAGAAAGCCTTGATAAAATAAGTGTCTCCATTGCCCAACCATTGCCTCAAACAGGTGCAATTGAAACTAAATGGTATGTGAGAATGGTTGAGTGGTGTGTAGGATTCGACGGACAGTCAAACAAACATATGGGCAGACAATTTGATTGTGAGCCCTGTTGTTCCCTTGGCAAAATTGTGACTCACATACCAGTGACAAGATCTGTTTTTAATTCCCCTAAAAAGCTCACATCAAGTTCCCAACCTAGGCTCAATAGGTCCCTACCTCAACCCAAATCAACTTCTTAACAAAAGTCATGTAAATTCCCATCAAAGCCCCCATCAACTTCCCCAACTACGTCCATTACAAAAGCAATCCCACCAGTACAAATGAAACAAAAGGCTAAGTCTTTATACTATTTATCAATCAGCCCATCACCATCACCTCATGCCAAACCTGACTGCAGTAAGCCTTCTGATGAACATGTATAAGTAAGTTCATACCCATCTAGGCCATAAACCAGATCATCCCTAAACAAACCTAACTACAACCCCCTTTACAATCCACTCCTAACCCCTCCAAACATGACTCTAACCCTAAATACTCATCCAAAATACTAATAAAACCTAACTCTAACCTTTATGAACCTATTGTAGCCCCCACCAAACCTCATACTAGGTCCCAATTTAGAGATATTGGTGTACATGCAGGCCTTAATTTAACCCCAAGCACAAGACCAATTCTAAGAACTTCTACTCCTAAAAAGACAAGCAATAGCAGCACCTCAAAATGCCTATCACCATTCAATCCTTTATCTTTGGCTGCCCTTGGGGTGGATGAGTTGCTAGACTTAGATATCAGGTCTCTGTGCAGAGAACCTAAATGGGAGGTTGAGGAGAATGAGTGGGATGATGGTGGAAAGGTTGAGATTTCTATTGTTAGAGCTCATACTGAAGAAGGTAGGGTTGTTGTTACATGTGTTAATGACAACCCAACCATTGATGATAATAGTCAGGCTAAGAATTTTACCAGGGATGGTGAAGAGATTGAAGATGCTAATGACAGTAAAGATGTGTCTTTAGATGAGGAGACTAACAACAATGATTCTGGGGACGATGACCAACTGAAAGTTGAGGTTGACCAGAGGATGCAGTTAGGAACAAAAGTTGTTGACATTGATAGAGATAGGGATCTAGTTGTCAACAAGATGGGAAGGACTTTGAGGCAAGGAACCCTGTGGACTAAAAATAGGAATGGTAAGGTTAGTTTGTTGCCTAGTCACATTTTCACTTGCCAAAAAAAAAAAAAACTTGCTTACAATCATGAGGGAGTTCTGCCTTCAAGAAGGCTTTACACTGCTGAAGGTAAGGAATGAGAAAACTAGCTATTCTAAAAAAATGTACCTACCTATAATGCACTCAGAGAATCCATGGTAGTATACTAGTTGATAAGACTACCTAGATGGTGAAATCACATAGTGGGAGGCACATTTGTGGGAAACCTGACCAAAATAGGATGGCCACAACTCCCTGGATTAGTAAATTTCTCCCTTACTTCATAGCTGCTCCAAAAAAAAGATGTGAAGGGAATGCAGAAATTGTGATGAAGACGTACGGAATTCATATTCCAGATCATACATGCTGGAGGGCAAGGAGAATGATGAAGATTGGTGGTAAACATGGGGAAGGGTACAAGTACTTAGCACATACATTACATAGAGGAGTTCAAAGCTGAAAATCCAAGATCTGTTAGCTTCATAACCTAGGCTGACCAAGGGCCTGGCAAGAACCCAATGCTCAAGCACATGCTCATCTGTATTGGTCATTCAATTATAGCATTCAAAAAATTTTGCAGGTCTCTGATTGGGATAGATGTCTGCCATCTTAAAAGGGTCTACAGGGGAGTGTTACTCACTGCTTCGGCTCTAGATGGGAATAATGGACAGTTTTCATTGGCTTATATTGTGGTTGGGAAGGAAAACAAGGAGGAGTGGAGTTTTTTTTCTCTGGCCTAGTAAAAACACTTGATGCAATTGAAAACTAATCCATATATACTATAATGTTTGATATACTTAAGTAAGCTAGTGTTTTTTATTTGCGAATTGCTTTATCATTTAGGTTCAGGCTATTTCACTTGCTTGTCCCTTATTTTCTATTTAGGAATTAAAAGGCCTTGAGAAATGTTATGCTTGCTACTTCAACATGCACCATCCATTACTACAAAAATTTTGCTTCACTTTATCTAGGTAAGCCTAAACAGAACACACTTATGAGACTATATGCATATATCTGTGTTATGTTTGTTACTTTATTAAATTAACACAATACTATTGTTTATTGTTACACGCATGGTCTCATGTCTTTTTTTTTTTTACATTGCTGTAGATGTTTATGCCCCATTTGTACATGAGAAAGCAATGGAAAAAATCAGGGAGAAAGACCTTGCTGCTTATCATAGGCTGAGAGACAAGAAGTTACAACTGTGGGCTAGGTTTAAGTCTGATACCAGTCTCAAATGTGATGACAATACCAACAATTTTGTTGAAAGCTTCAATCATGCAATTGTAAAGTTCAGAAATTTGCCTATCTTGACCATGCTTGAGGAAATCAGGAAACTCATTGGGAGTAGGTTTGTCATGAGATTTGACAAGTCACAAAAAGGGAATGGTAAGCTTGTCCCATATGTGCATAAGAGGGTGATTAGGATAGAGATGGAAAGTAGAAATTGCACAAATCTAACACATGCAGGGCAAGGAGAGTTTGATGTGACTGAAGGTAGGGGTGTTCATGGTTTAGGTACCCGAATCAAAGGAGATTTCGGTTAGGTTACCCGAAATTTCGGATTGGCAAAACGGTGAACCATATCTGAACCGAAACATTTAGGTAATTGAAATCCGGTTGTCTCAAAATTTTGGTTCGGGTTTTTGGCTGCCCAAATAACCCATTTTCTAAAATTATTTTTCCTATTTTGCCTAATAATTTTGTTGTATCAATAATATAATTATTTCTATTTATGACATAAAATGTTGTCATATAGCGCCAAGTTGCACTTGAAATTATTGCACAATACGACAATATCACCCGATATCTTATCACCATTTACATTTCAATTAGTCCACAAATCTTGTGCGTGTTAAGCTTTATTTTGTAGTGAAATACTTGTGAACTTTATAACTCTTTGTGATATAATAAAAAGTATGTTCGATTTAAACAGAGTATGTGTTGTTAACTTATTTGCAATTGCCACGTGAGAAAGTGCACTGTCGACTATAGCAAAGCAAGTTTTTTGTTTAGTAGAATATGTTAAACAAAGTACGCTATAATCCAAATTAGTCACAAGAACAAGTGAATCATTCTATTTCATCATTACAATATACATAAAGAGCTCCATCACATTAGCAAGTGAACTTCAAACTTCCATCACAATGACAAGCACTACGATAATACCAATTAAGAGTATGTAAACGATACTTTGTCCATTTTCAATCAACTTAAACAACATTCGTAACTTTGATAACTCCTTGATTTCAATAAGCATCATCATAATCCTCTTCTACATGTCGTTGTCATCATCAACCCATTTCAAGAACTTGTCACACCGTAAGTACTTCATGTATTCCCTTTCCAAGTTATGGCTCGGATGGGACAATTTCCTCGTTCCTTGCATATGGCATCTTAGACATATGAAGTCATCATCAAATTCACTTAACTAATTGCTCCTTGAGGATGACATTCCCCTCATTTCAACTTCTTACTCCTTCCTAGCAAAAAAATAAAAAATTGAAGATACTATAAGGCAAATCAACAAAGACATGCAACAATAGGGACGGAGCAATAGGGACTGAGCAATGGAAGGCAAAACAATCAAAATTGCAACAGCAACAATAGCACCTATGAAGGGAGAATGCTCGGGAAGAAGGAGGCATGCAAGGAGAAGGAGGAATGCAAGGAGAAAGAAGAGCAATGGGGAAGGAAAGGGAATGGTGAATGCAAGGAGAAACAAGATGGTTTGGGCTATATTTAAAAAGAAAACCGAATAACCATTGGAAATAATGCAAGATATGTAAGTTCGGGTACCTTTGTGTAGTTTTTTGAAAATCATCTACGTAAGTTTTGGCACTTACCTAAGGGACCTTATACCACACTAAAAGAGATATCTAGAGTTTAGTTCTTAAGTTGATTCCAAGTTTATTTGTGAGGAAAGAAGGTGGGAGGAGAGACATGCAGATGAGAAATGAACTGTGAGCTGGAGAACAGTTTCGATCAAGGGCTAGAATTTGGAGAGTTTAATAATCTTTTATTGTTATGTGACAAAAAAAAATTGACCCAATATGACGTATTTACTCTCAATAGTATAATAGACCAATCCAACTACTTTGTTTTCAACCGTAGGCTAACATAACAATAATACATGCAGTAGTCATGAGGTGAAGGTGACCATTGCGCCCGTCCCTCAATTGAAATTGCGTCTCTTATTCCCTCATTCCCTGTAATGCTGGCCTTTTAATGTCATTGTATAATTTGAAGCCGAATGATTTGGTGATTAAGTTTTGGGTTACTAGCAAACATTTTTACTTCTAAATGTTCTCCTGTACGACCGCTTACGGTCAAAATGTGACTAAGCTGTAGAATTAAAAGACCATTTGCAATTGAACAGTCCGATTACCCAAGTTGAGCTAACAATTGAACTGAAGGAGGTCAAAAAATTAAAAAATATTATAAATACGAATACAATCATATTCCTAAAAATTAATTTTTGAAAAAAAAAATAATTAAAGCCACAATCAGAAGAGTCAAAGATCCTGCAGTGTACGCCTAAGTTAACCGTGTGAAAAAAGGAGGAAAAAAGAATAAGAGGAAAAGAGGAATAAAGAAGGATTCATTCTATAGCTACTTTGGTCCGCCTTGGCGCCCTGCATTACCACTTCCATTCTGATCAACTCGCTGGTAACTCTCCGCACCTCTTCCGGATGAACTCCTGGGCGGGCTCGAAAACTCACCCTGGCCTCTAAAGTCACCTCTGCCATAACCCCGGCCTCCACCATAGTTTCCACGCCCTCTAAAACTCTCACTTCGAAAGCCACCCCTTGGTGACAGGTGGCCCCTCCCTCTTCCACTGTTGGTGCTCACAGCACCAGATACTGAAAGTTTACAATTCACAATGTATCAGCAGACATGGCAAATGGGTTGCAAAGATCGGGATAATTTGGATCATACCAAAATGGGTTATGCATCAGTAAGTAGGGCAAATGATCATTCGGTCAGGGTAAGTTTCGATCATATCAAAATGGATTATGGGTTCAGCACGGGTCATTTTCGCTCTGATGCCAGTTTCCAACAATTTTTCAAGAAAATGGTGACCAATGCCCAGATTATGACAATGTTGGATTTTCCGGTCTCAAGCCTGGGACTGGTTTGGCTTTGGGTTGTTCAAGTAGGCTTCTTATCCTGGTCTTTCTTGCCAACTGTGGAAAGAGCATAAATTTTACTTACCTCGAGTTGTGGTTCTCTTTTCTTCAACAGCAGCCTTACGATTTCCAATTATGATTGGAGAGGCCTGAATATGATTTTAGTCAAACAAGGAGTCATAAATGGTAATCAATCTGTACATGATCACAGAGGCTCCAACAGAACAGCAGCAAGCAGGACAGCTAATCTATATTCCATCCGTACTAACTATAACGAAGGTATGCCGTCGCAAAACAACCACATTTACCAGCACAAAAAATATACTCTAGTGACAGAAGGATAAGAAAATATAACTTGCCCAGTTGACAAATAAAGGAAACGGACACACAGATAAACCACTGTTTCACAATACACTACATAAATTTTTTAGAGTTTGCTCAAAAATATGGCAAGTTCCTCTTGTTTCACTACAGGATCATATGCGTGGCAGGCAGAGATTGGAACATTCCACTATATCACTTTAACACCATGACGATCACCCAAAAGGCTGACAAGAAGTCACAATACGATAACCAAACATGATAAGAAGGCCGATGACAAAAGAACTAGGTAAGACAATCTAATTGTTGCCAAAGCGATTTCTCACTAGTTTGGGAGCCTCAAAAGTGAACTATTTAACGCCATCCTTGTAGCACAAACCAATGTTCTATCCAATGTTTGTCCAATCGAGAGTTCGAGACCTTTTTGCCAAACCCCCCTCCTCCCCTTTTTTTTCCAGGAGGAGAGGGGTTAAGGATGGCCTTCCTAGAACCTAATCTAGCTGGGCCTAAATTAAAGGTTAAGGGCCTTAGATGCAAACTGGAGAGAGAAACTCACAAAACCTAATGGCTGTGTTGCATAAAGAGACAAACCCCCAACATCACAAGAGTACATACACCATGTTCCCTAATCGACTACTGCATATATAATGATCCTATGAGAATGTGTTCCAATTTTACACTATTCATGCCGTAAAAATACAATTGTGCATTGCCAGCAACAAAAGTGCTCATGACCCTCCTACTAAGCAGTGTGCCATCATACTTCACCAGCAAAGGGTGAATAATTACAAAAGCAAACTACAAGTTCCTACTATAAAAGCATTGCAATTTAACACCCCCCCCCCCAAAAAAAAAACACCCCCCAATAAGCAACAGGATTCATGCGGTCACGCCAGCTTGAGAATAAAGTGGCCTAACTCATATTCACTTTAACCTCTCTGTCCAAGATTTCCCTTTTTTTCCCTCTTTGGCCTGGGCAGAGAAGGAATTAAACCGGTTTTTCATATGGATCAGAGCAGTAGCATGAATTTTAACACAGAAGGCAACATATACTGTCAAAGATGAGATTTGCATAAGAAATATTTACACAGTACCTCAATTGCAGATCTCATGGAGCCCAAGGATTCAAACTCAACGAAACCAAAGCAGAATCCTTGCTGCTTGAAGAAAAGAAACACAAACACATTTCATCAGCAATGCAAAAGCAGGAATGATTCTTGGAATATTTAAGAGAAATAATAAAACCACACTAAAAGCTACCTTATTACTTCTCACTTGGACGCCTCCTTGCTTAATTGGCCCAAACATTTTGAATACTTCCTGAAGTTGAGCAGCAGTGGCATTTTGTGGCAAATTCCGTACATATATTGAATAACCTTCAGTTTCAAAGAAATAAGGCACAATTCAAATCCATGCAAGGAGGCCAGCGACGAGAAAGTCAATAAGATAAAGGAATCGGCCCCTTCCCCTGATCCCAAAATATTACCAGTTTACCAAAGTCACTAACCAAAAAAGATTGTTGCCCGTGTGCATCCTGTTCTGCCATCTCTTTTATCCATCCCTATATAAAGGTAACTTGAAGGGCTAAGATGTCCTTATTCCCAAGTCATACCTTGTACTCTTAAGTTCATTTAAGCTCCCCATACAGTCAATTTTTGTAAGAGCTCTATTCAGACATTTACCAGTTTCCTTTGTTGTAGAAACTCAAAACAATCTAAAACGTCTGTCCTTGTTAGGGAATAGAACCATAATCTCCAGTCTCCTCCATCCACAATTACTGTTCTTGTCATTAAGATACTGCAGATTTATTTGCTAATTTATTTGTACATGAAACATATAACAACCAACAATTAAGCTTTTGAAAACCTGGGAGAAAAATGCTGTTACATCAGAACATAAAGATAGATTCATTGTTTCCAATGCTCAAAAAAAAAATAAAAATGGGTAATTTCCATAGCCCTCCAACACAAAATTAACGGTCATAAGATCAAGAAAAGCAGTCGGATTATGGGTGGAGAAATTACAAAGCATATGTTCACGTGTCTAATTCATCTTTCACCTTTATCCTAACTGTATGCAACACAATTCTTACTTTGAGCCATTGGAAGCATCACAGTTTTGTTCACAATAAAGGTATTTCAGCAACAAGTTTAGGCATTATTTGATATTAAAGAAAATACTCTCTTCCATATTGGTAAATCTTATCCGAATACAACAGGATATACGCTCAAAGCTTTATATCTATCATCCTGGTTCAATCCATAAATATTTGCTTCCTTTTTCTTCCAAAGCAGATCCTATCTAATAAATGTGCATGTAAAGAATTAATAAACGCTTTTCCATTTCCTAGAGAGCTGAAAATAATTGTTAGACTGCTCCTTACTTCTTTTTGGGGAAGTAGAACGGCTAGTTATTGCCTTTATGATATCTTCTTTACTTTTAAAATATAAGCTGGCTTAAAAACTATAACTAAGATTTTTCATTTTGTCCAATTTCATGAATATTTGCATCTCATCTATGCAGAAGGGTTTATTTTGGAACTAACTCAGGAAGCATCTGTTCCAAACAACTTCATCTTCGTCCCATTCTACCATGATGATACCATGGGGCTAATCACATGCACTAAAGTCTTGAGCCAAATCCATTTAGCACTCACGCAGAACATAACCATTTTGGACGTTGCAGATTGCTTTAAATACACACTCCAATTGGGTTATGAACGCCAATTAGAAGAACCAAGTTCTTTCAAGATGGTGCACATTTTTTATTGATGAAAAGTTGAAAATAAATGCAGCAATAAGATAACACCAAAAGAATAGACTCATAGCCACCTTCTTCAACAACATTGCTTTTTTCAGGACCACTTTTACTGGTTGAAGCCAAAGCCTGAATTGCCAGGGCGGCCTTTCCAGAACCAACTGCTTCTTGGTTGCTGCTTGGAGGTCCAACTTTAATATTACTAGCAAGTGATTTGGCTGGAACAGGTGATGGATTGCTATTCATAGCCTTCAGCTGTAACCAATTATGTAAGTGAGGTCGTCCATGAATAGATAATCAAAGCTCCCGATATAACTAAACTATGTACTTACAATTGATGCATATGACATTTTGGGTGCATCATCGTGAGAGGCAGCAGGCACTGAGGCTACATTAACAGTCTCACTCTGGTTCAGTGGAGCAGGTGGCTCAATGATCTCTTCTTCAGTTATCGATCCATCGTCATTATCAGATGGGTCGCACACTTCTGCCTCGTTATTAGTATCTTCCTCAAAAGAGGATTCAGGAGCCTGGCTAGGATGGTCAGGAACATGAGCAAGCGGCTCTGAAAACAAAACCAAATAGAATTACAACTTATTCACAAACAAGTTGCATAAGATAGGGTTCCTATCAGTTGGAAACCAAAGTGCACCTGGCTCTGGGGGCGGAGTTACTTCTTGTACATTTTCGCTGATACCATTCACAGAAACTGGAGCTGCCTCCGCAGATTCATCTTCGACGTATCTAAAGACATCATTCAATACAAAATAACCCTTCTCCTGTGGAGCCAGAAAGAAAGACTGCGCAAATTTCTTTCTCACGTTGTCCCTTCCAGTTAGGTATCCAGTAACTAGAACAATCACTCCCTCCCCAAAGGATTGCTGGGCATCAGCCGTCTTTATCTCCGCAATGTAGTCTTTATAATTCAAAGACAAAATTTTTTCATTAATGCCCTGTACAAGCTGAATATTAGATTTCAGTTGCCTAAAGCAAGTATAGATATAACAAGTGAATTATTATTTTTTTAATACGGCTTGCTTTCATATATGTTGGTCACAGATGGTATAGCTTTTTGGGAGATTAGGAGACTTGTAAGCCGCTGACAATCAAGTTCTCCTTTTTTTCTCTCCTTTAGGATCAGGGAGGGGGAGAAGCTTTGTTTTTACTTTTTATGCTAAAATTGCTATCATCAGCTTTAAGAAATAATCCAGCGGAACATACTGCTAGTGTTCAAACATTTACCTGTCCAATTAATACATTCCTACCAATGGGCAAGACAGACAAAGGTGAGGATATGCATTTTCATACACGCTGAATTTACGGTCCAACAGCTCCTTATGATTAGGAATTACCAACCCATTGATAAGAGTTACAAATACATAATCAGATCAAATTTAGTACTCCCTTTGTCCCATTTTGTGGAGCTGTGTTGCAACTGAAATAATGGGATGGCGGGAACGCTCCATGGTTCTACTGATATTTCTGGAGGGGATAGCTCTGTAGATGATTCTACCATAATTATAAACCCTTGACATTTTTAGGGGCTGTTTGGTGAGATAAAATGGAATGGAACTTGAACCCTTAGGTATTAAGTTCCACTCTTTTGTCTTTGGTGAGCACTTTAAGGGAATGGAACTTGATAGCTAGGGGTATCAAGTTCCCCTCAATCTTAAGGAACTTGAACCCTCCAATTTCCAAGGGGGTTCAAGTCCCCAACCCTCTGGAATCAATATTATCATCGTCATCGTCATCGTCAACATCATCATTATTATTTTTTTAATTTTATTTTTGTTAATAATTCTTATTAATATTAATAATTATTATTATTATTATCATTAATGATATAATTATTAATAAAGTTGGGCTGGCAGAAATGGAAGTTTACCTCTTGTGTACTGTGTGATAAGAGGGTGCCCATTGAATTGAAAAACAGAGTCTATTGTATGGTAGTTAGACCAGCTGTTCTTTATGGATCGGAATGTTGGCCCCTGAAGAAGACGTAGGTTCAGAGGTTGATGGTGGCAAAGATGCGGATGATTAGGTGGATGTGCGGTTATACAAGAATAGACACAATTAAGAATGGTGTTATCCGAGATTTAGTTAAAGTAGCTTCCACCGTAGATAAAATGAGAGAAGCAAGACTCCGATGGTTTAGCCATGTGAAAATGAGCGTGGACACTCCAGTAAGGAGGTGTGAGAAAATCAACACCCCCGACGGCAAAAGACGAAGGGGCCGACCAAAGAAGAGTTTGGACGAAGTGATTAGAGAGGCCTTGAAATCTGACGGTTTGACGGAGGACCTGACTCAAGATAGGAGGCTGTGACGGGATACGATTAAGATCCTAGATCGCAGAGAGTCGATCCCGTAGTTGTCTTTTGGTTACAGTGGCAACTTTTTTTCTTTTTTCTTTCCTTTTTCGGATATCGTGTTTGTTTGCAGGTAGCACTTTCTTCTAGGAAGAGGCATCGTTCGCTTATCTATAAATGTTGAGCTATGTTACCTCCCTCGGATTTATCCTTCTTTTGCTACATAACTCTAGCATCTTGCCTTTTTTAATTTATAGTAGTTTTTCCTTGCGTTTGCCCTTAATCTTTTCCATTAAATGACAAAGTCTTTCTTTTTTAAAACTTTTCAAAATCCGTTTTTGTGGGTCTCTTGGAAACAGTCTCTCTATGGGTAGGAATAGCGGTAGGAGTAAGGTTGCCTACAGCTGGATCTCCCCAAACCCCACCATAGCGAGACCCACACTGGGATGTGTTGCTGTTGTTGTATAATTATAATCATTATTATAATTAATCATTATTATTATGATTAATAACAACAAAAATTATGATTATAATTATTAATTATTATTAATTAATAATTATAATTATGGTTAATAATTATTATTTTTATTATTAATTATTATTATTATTTATACTTAATAATAATCAATAATATTAATTAATAATTATAATTATAATTATTCTTATTATTAGTGATAATAACAATTATTAATATTATTATTAAGTATTATTTTTAATTAATTAATATTATTGATAATATTTATAAATAATAATAGTTAATAATATTAATATTACCATCAATATTAATAATTGTTATGATAGTATTAATTATTATTTTTATTATTAATTATTATTATTAATAATATTTATAATTAATCATAATAATATTAATATTAATATTAATAATTATTATGATTAGTATTATTTGTATTAATAAGTATTATTTTTGTAATTATTATTATTAATTATTGTTAGTAACAATTAATAATAATAATTATTATTATAATTATTATAAATTATAAATTATTATTATTAATTATTAATTATTAATATTACTTAAATAATAATATTAACAATAATTATTTTTAACGTTAATAATAATAATTATTAATTATTAATTATTATTAATATTAATTATTATTAGTAGTAATAATAATGTTTATTATTATCATTATCATTAATATTGCTATTATTGTTATTATTAATCATTCTTATTTTTTGAAAATAAAAGAGATTTGATTCCATTCTATAATCTACAGCCAAACAGTAAGGATTGGAACTTGATTTCATTCCTTTTCTCTCCAAACACATGAGTTTAGTATTCAAGTTCCACCCTTCATCCCTCAGGGATCATCTCTTTATTCCATTCCATTCCATTTTTTCTCACCAAACAGGGCCTTAATTCTTTGAACCTTTCCCATAAATTTGAAATTCCTTGGCTAGTTTAAAATATTATCATTCTAGTCAGGTATGATGAAAAGTTTGAGAAAGCACCCTTTTTTTGGGTGAACACTTGATTTCAGGGACTGCAGAATCAACTTTACTCAAAACAGTTAGTATTGTTAATCACCATATGTCATAGTGGCTGCTGGAGAGGGGATCAGCCTTCTAGACAATTGATACCAGGATCAATTCAGATCTTAAGCTGGAAAGCTTTAAAAAACGCAACTAAGTGCTGCAGCCGTATCCCCAGATAATGCCAGTTGTTAAAAATCCAGGTGGATGGAGCACCCACCCTGACCTCCCATCTGCGTAGGGAACTTTGATTAATTTTTAGTTAGCCCAAAAGCTAATGGAACTGTATACTTCAGGAACTTCAAAGGTGCATTCACTTTGATAAATCCTACGTTTGGTGATCATGTGGTCTTACACAATCACGGCTCATCAAAAGATAAATTTAGTACTAACACGGAAGGTTGCAGTGAGCCAGTGACTCAACAAGACGCCCCAATTCATCCATCAGTTCATCTTATAATGAACCACATGGTGGCCCAAGTCCCCATCCCACATCTATTTTTGAAATAGAGAAGAAACTATCCTATGTTTCTCTTATTGTGCGGCACGAAATAGGCAGTGCCTTACAAACCTAGGACTGAAAAGAAACAGCCTCTCGAAAGTTCAACTGCAGGGGTATGTTCTATACATCTAAGTCCCCATATCTTGTCCTAGCCAAGACTGTTTATTTAGTTCCTGGTGTTCATTACGCTGCTCCCCTCGCGGAGAACTTAGCCTATCGATTTCAGGGCTTGCTTGGTCCATTAATCATTACTGTTCAATTACATCTTGTATGTTTATTTTGTGCATTAATTGTGTTAGTTGCCACTTGCTATTATTATCTTAAATCTTCCCTTAGGCCTTAGTCCTTTGAATCCCCCCCCCCAAAAAAAAAAACAAAAGGCTTACATCTGAAAATGTGCTTTTACAAAAAATGTTTTGCAGGTTCCCCCGGAATTGGCCTCTCTGCTTGCAAGGGTACAGGAATAGCTTCTTACATCTAGATCTCCCAGACCTGCTGATGAGGCAAGATCCACACTGGGAGCTGTGGCTGTCTTGTCCTAGGCGAGATTCCAGAGTGTAGACTTTGCTACGTCATTAAGTAAATCTTTCAGATGTGATCATCTAGATTCTAGAAGACAGAGAGGATCAACAGACATAGCTGAACTACTACATGTCAGCCACACATACAAAGGGTGAATTCGTGGCAAGTTTCACAGGTACATTAAGAAAATATTACATCCTTGTCGTCATTTCATTCCAGCGTACGTGCGCTATTTAATGGCAGGGATCAGACAACCAGAGTGCTACATACCTCCGAACCCCCGGCCCCCAAAAAATAAAGGAAAAGGGGGGGAAAAGTTGCGCAAGATGGACTGTGGAAAAAGAGATGTTGGTTTCTATCAGTCTTGTATAGGTTACTCGTTTGACAGAGTTGACATGACCTAACTAACAGACTGTTGCTAGGTTGGAAAGTGAAGCTAGGCAAGAGAAAAAAGTTTGGAATGATGACATGAAAGGAGAAGGGAACTTCAGGGCCCAACAATCGAATTCAAATAAAGTTCTCCACCACGATAATATTAAGTCAAGAAAGAACTTTATGAAAAATTTGGGGGAAATTTCTAAGAAAGAAGGTGGTTGGGGGGGGGGGGAGACTCACGTTGGCTGACATCTGCATCAAGTTTCACTGTCCATTTCATTTTCACCACAAAAACAAGAGAACTGCCAACAAACCTCCTACATTTTTTCCAGATGTATTATCTGCAAAATCTCAAGGACTGTGATGAAGCAAATTTGCTTCCCCTATCATCTCAAACAACGCATCACAAATATGACACTACACGAAAACTAAAAAAAAGAGATGCCTCATTGCTTCTGCACCATAATGACACAAGAAGCACCCCACAATAGGCAAAAAGCCCTCCTGGGCTCTTATTTACTTCTCTTACACCTTCAGCAACTTTTAGAAACCAAATAAGGGCCGAATACCGATCAATGACTAGCAACTGAAGATTTAGGTCATCAGAGTGATGGTCTCGGAATTAAAAGTAAAATCACAAGGAGAATTTATTATGAAAACTTCCATATCAAAGCCTTCATGCATATTCTCATACATTTTACTCTGGAAAAAGAGAGGAGTGGGCACACTGAAGTCATCATATAACATATGAATCCGGTGTTCCAATCCCACAAGCATCCAATGGGAAATCTAACAAATATTGGACAACTTAAAAGTTAAAACTAAAGCCTTCATAGCATGCAACTATGCAAGCACATGAAAGAGATATTTCCATCACACTGCAAAACATTAAAAGGGTTCTAGTATATACTTGCATGGTCATGACAGACGTCATAACACCTTTGGGATCAGGGCGACTTAGCACACTTGCATCTTGATAGAATCTGTAAACCAATTCTGGGGATTGGTGGAGAATATGGTAATACTGCTCCACAAAGGCATTGCCAACAACCTGAGCACTTGGAGTGACCGCAGGACTTTCTGCCTGCATTGCCATCTGCAACATCAACAAATCAAAATAAGCAGAGATCATGGAGTATATCATCCACAGAAGAACATAAACTGATGTCTACATACTAATTAAATATAATATTCAAATTCCTATGTTGGAAAAAAAATGAGAATAAGATGGATGGAATTTCAACAACTCAGCAAATAAAATCATTAGCAAAGGAAAAAAGCCTTTATGATATAAGAAAAAGGCAGGGCGAAAAAAGGGTAGCAACTTTCAGTTAGTAGGCTCATCATCACCATACAAGGACGAACACAAAGAAGAACAACTAACAAACAACGGAAACAGAAAGCCCTCTGTGCAATTCCTGCACCCATTCCCATCAGATTGTTCTAAGAACAGATTAATCAAAAATTAGAGATAATAACATTAGACAAAAGAAGCGCTCAATCTATGAAAGCATAGAAGTAACAACCAAGTATACAACTGTCAGGGGTTGGTTACAAAGTAGGTTATCCATCAGCTATGTTTCTCCAGCTTCTTGCTTTGATTTTTGAGTCCCAAGTTACACATATCCCCCACACTTTCAATGGATGTCAATGCTTGGATAGAGTCTTCAAGGGTTCACATCTAATACAACCAAAAAAATCCATGCACCACCATAAAACACATTTGGTAGGTCCAATAGTTTTGGCAATACAAGTAAAATTGTCTACAAAATAAAAAACAGTATGGGCCACAAGCATGTTAAAGAAATCATGTGAACAGTAATAGAACGAATTGATCCGGTCATTTCTTTGCAAAAGAAGTAAGAAGAGCATGCCAGCTTTAAAGAACTAGGGACAGAACCCTTTTGTTTGGATTTAAAGAAAAAAGCAATACAAACAGCTTGTGTTGTCATAAAGTTCACGTCCATTCTGACCTCTCCCAGTGGCAGGATCTATGCATGGTGAAGTTGTTGATCAATTAGCGTATGGTAGCAAAAACAACTGAAAACAAATGTATTAAGGGTCCCTAAAGAGACCTAACACCTACATAAATACCAAGGATTTTAAAAAATCCTTCTAACGAGCAATAGAGGTTAATTGATCAAAATGAAGTGCTGGAGCAAGTTTTCCAAAACATTCATGCCAAAAATATGCCCACATCGAAAGTTGCACTGCTCAACGCCATAAAGAGAAATTGGAAAGTAACATTGAGCCCATCTTTTAGCTTAGTAAGCCTGATTTGAACACATCATCATTAACAATCCAATAATTTTCATCAGCCAATATTCCAGACTCCTTTTTTTTGGAGGGGGGTCAAGCCAAACTTTGGCAAGGGAGCAATTCAGTCTCTAACTCATTGATCTTATAACGTTAGAGCAATTTGAAACATCAATTAACCTTAGCCAAATATGAACATTTCAATAGTGCAAGTTGATCATCAGTCATCAGCTTCCAAATCCAAACGATACACAATAACACTTCTCAGCTGTTTGCTATAAAAGCTCGACAAATAAGGTTCTCTTATGTGAGGTTCACTCCAGTGAGAAAGATCCCTTTAACATGAATATTAAAGATGTTATGTCGAGGGGTGATAACAAGCAACTTAAAGCCTTTTTCAGCTACAAAGTTGACCAAAAATAGGAACTTGGCATACAGGTGAACACAAAGTCTGGACAGAATGGAGCTTTCCCACCCAACCTCAAATTTTAAAAAAAGCACAAGGTCCTGCCAACCTCCAGAATGGAAGCTAGGAACAAGGCTCATAATAATTCACAGTTGCAAGGTCAAATCAAAGCAATAACCTTCAATAACACACATTTTCAACCCCCCCCCCCCCCTGCAGCACATGAAAAGCCACTTCTCTACAACAAAAGAACCAAAATGTCTGACATAACCTTTATAGCCTGCCTCAGAAGTGGGTGTTCTACATGTCCCAATGGAACTTTTTTTTTTTCTTGGAAACCAAGTTACTCCCTATTCTTTTCAACTTAATTGTGCAATTGTGCAAAAAAACTTATCTGAAGTGAACTTGTCTAAATTAAACTGAACATATTTTTGGTGAACTAAGATAAACTTATTTCTCCTGATCTGAAACTTATTTTTAATGAACTGAACTTATTTTTGTTGAATTGAATTGAACTGAACTTATTTCAGCTACACTGAACTTATTTTCACTGAAGCGAACTTATTCGCAAACAAATAACTGGAGAAGCAAAGGGCCGTAATCAACTAATATACTAGAGGATTATATAAAATGCAATTAAGAATGCTCAATTTATCTACTTATATAGTCACGACATATGGACGTTAGACATCCAGCTTTAGCCCCAAATTTTCAATTTTGATAAAAGACATCTCATTCATGGGGATCAAGATTCACATAATAGGAGGACCACAGGCCCTTTATTCCAAGAAGCTAATCAGAACAAAGGGTATTGGCACATGCACAAAAGATCGCCAAGCCTGGAAAGGCATCAGTAGAATAAACCCAAAGAAAGCTAGAAAGACAAAGTCCAATCGTACAACATGCCCTAAGATCCCTTCACAACTCCAGAGCCCTTTCATCCCTCTATGCACCCTGAAACGTCATATAATTCACTAGAAGATGCACCGAAACAAACTTTGAGCAAATCCACCCACGCCTAATATCTTAGACACCGAACAAGATGAACAGGGAGATAACTTGCAATGCAAAGTCGACAGACCGCCCATATCATCGATAGAAAATACCACACAGTGTCGGCAAATCACTCTATACAATTTGTCACAAGCATTGAGTTTATCCATTAGTTCAGTTCAAGCAAAACCCTTCACCTTTCAGGGCCTCTCATCTCTTACTAAAGGTTCAAATGCGGGGGTGAAAGGATGCTTTCTTCAGCCAGCATTTAAAATAAAAGAATTAAGAGAAACACAAAGGTACCTTAAGCTACACTCTAAATCAGAAAAATAAGGGGCAGCATTAGCGGCTAGAAAAGAGAATGAACCCCAAAAAATGCACAATCAAGACAGTTCCCACTGAAATGAAAATCCAAGGCGGACCCAAATGACGAGATTCTGATATTGGAGCACAATGTTGACAGAAAATCTAAGAACGAGAATGACAAAAACGGTCGTTGCTCAAGACTCTTATGAACCAACTCAATCAAATGAAATAAATAAATAAAAAAATAGATAAAATAAGAAGAGATCTAAGAAATAAGTGCTCATGGATAACAAAGCATGAATCCCGGTAAGCAGCAAGTGCCTCTTAACCATTATTCCCATTACCATATCTGCTATTGATTACCATGCGTCAAAGGGAATTGAGGTTTTTAAAGGGAACCCCTACAACCCTGAAACTAACTCACACCAGTTAGCAGTTAGCACTTTACAAAGCCGTGGCAGTTTGAAAGAAACAGCCACATGCATCTCACAAAAAATCCATTGCTTGTGAAAATAATAGGCATCAAGAACTACATGCCAATTACAGAAAAGATATGCTGCAATTTGGGAGGGACTATGTATTGGGTAACCCTGCTAATAACATGTCTATTGTCAATCTTCACATTATTAGCATCCACCAATAAGCAGGTATAGTATAGGAGAATGCAACTCAATGCAACTCTCCTGAAGCAGGAGATTCGATATTAACAGGAAAATAAGTTCACACTCATATATGCCACTTTGATAGTATTGTGGGCCAACCAAGGACACTGACAGTCGACATGAGGAAGGGAGAAGGACGAGGGCTAGAAGAAACCAAACCGAGGAGCAAAGGATACTATAACTTAGTGTACATATAATCACTTCAATGTACACTCTGAATTTGCACGAAAGGGTTGTTTTGAATCCTTTGTTTGTTTCTGTTTTTTGGTACTTAGGGCCTTTTCCCTAACTGAATCTATTACGTCCTTCTTGCTTACACTAATCCCAGGCAAAATTTCCAGAATCATGAGGCTAGAGGAGCAATAAAAGTCAATAACAGCAAAACAAAGATAAAGCAACCTGCTTGAAGCAACTATAACGTAATCATCTTTAAACAGCCGACAAAATAGAACACAACCTGACCAGCCTCCAACCAAAATGGAGTAATAATGCCGTAAATTACAGTTTAGGGCAATTTAATAGTGTACCACACGCAGTAAGGCAACAAAGCGCCAAATTATTTAAGCACGACCCAAAACATATTTCTGATCATCAATCAAGACTTAATCCAGTGGACCTCAAACTTACTCGCTATGGTCGTTGGGAAGGATAACCGTAATTCTTAGAATCTTTATAATATTGAACGGTAAACAAATACCCAGAAATTATAATGATGGACAAGCAAATGACACAGAACCCAAATCAACGTACAAGTGGCCAAGCTTTTTAAGAAGGTTATTCATCAATACCCACATTAATGTCACAAGTAAAAGGCCAAAAAATGTGACATATTCCCAAAACATGTACAAATCCATGAAGGCAATTCCACCGGGGGTTTAACAAAGACAGAGCAGTAAACCCTTTCTGAGTCTAAATTAACAACCAACCTCCCAAACCCAGATCAAATTCAAACAGAACTAATCCAACTTCCACAATACCAGATCGCATTCCACAAGCTCAATCCTAAACCAGATTAAATGCCAAAGCCCAATAACCAGAAAATCACATAAACCCCAAAATCAAACAAAACTAATCAAGGGATTTGCAGTAATACCTCCTGTGGTGGCCTTGTATTGGAGAAATTTGATCGCGAGATGGCAGAGGATGGGATAAAAGAGAGAGATCTAGGAGGGAAGAGAGAGAGAGAGAGAGAGAGAGAGAGAGAGAGAGAGAGAGGGCAGAGAAGAAGAGTGAAGGCAGAAAGAAATGGGGGAAGAAGACAGAGTAGAGATTGTTACCATTAGGAGCTGCCTACAAATATGGCGATGAGATGAAAATCATATTTTTGGGAAATCTTTTTTGGCTGTTTATTGATTGTCTTCCTTAATGTAGTCACAGTGCTCCCCATCTTTTTCTTTTTTTTTCTTTTTTTTTGGTAAGGTAAAAGAACACTTCATTGGTCAAGTCTAATTTGTACATGAGTACTTAGTTACTTACAATGTATATTCAATTAAAATAAATGCCAACTGTGTTTGGATTGGCATAGCTGTCATCCGCCACTAGGGCTGGTAAAAAAATCCGTACCCGACTAAAACCTGCAAAACCCGCCCCAATGGGTATGGCTATGGGTGGCGAAAATTGAAAAAAAAATGGGTATGGGACGGGTATTGCTAAAATGGGTATGGGTATGGGTATGGGTATGGGTATAGCTCGTACCCGCCCCATACCCGTTTTATTAATACCCGCTTCGTACCCGTCTCATACATGCCCCATATAAAACTCATACCCGTTTGTTTAAAGTTCTAATTTGTTACTTGTAATTGAATATTTTACTAGTTGCTTTGAGTTGTATGATATTCCAAAGTTCGGCATAATATTTTGTTTCAAACTGTAATTTTTAAGCGCTAATTTATTGTTTTGATTGGGAAATTTTTAGTTGTATTTGATGTGATATGATATATCGTCGGAAGTTTAGTGTTAATGTGACATATTGAATATTTGATATTGAATATGGGTACAAAATGGGTTTAATTCTTTTTTGTCTATATGTACCCGAATAAAACCCGCATACCCGCTATACCCAGTGGGTATGGATATGGGTATAACTTTACAATACCCGATGGGTATGGGTATGGGTATGGGTATTAATTTTAAAAATGGGTATGGGTGAGGGTACGGCTAAACCCGCCCCATTGTCACCCCTATCCGCCACCTCCTTGCCTAGGTTTGAACCTAGGGAAGGGAACTCTTGCTCCCATTTACTTGGGAAATGGAGGGGTGGTTTGTAGACCTTGGGCTCGTCAGCTCTTCCCCATCCTCTGGCCTTGTTAGATCCACTAAAATCTCTGGCGGATTCTGACAAATTTACTGAAATTCCGACAGAATTTCGACGGAATCCGATGGAATTTCGATGGAATTTTCGTCGGAAAATATTTAAAAATTTCAAAAAAGTTTTTTTGACCCTGACTTGAATGGAGAAAAAATTCAAAATTTTTTGAATATTCTGATGGAATATTTCATCGGAATTTCTCTTATAAATTTCGCTCCATGCTCCATTTTTAGATGCTCATTTCATAAAATAGAGAGAGATAGGGGGAGCACTTGCCATCGCCCCACCGCCATCACCTCCTCCCACCTTCATTCGTCGTCAACTTTTTCAGAAGGTTTTCTCGTGTGCAGTTTGTACAAATTTATAGTAATTTGCATAATTAGTTTGCATGTAATTATATAAATTTAATAGTTTATATAGTTAGTTTGTTAAGTTGATGTTAGTTTGGAAGGATGATAATCTATTCTCAATTTTGTACCTTATTGCTAAATATTTTAAGTTTTTATTAATTAAGCATAATTTAATGCTAATATCAATTTAACATCAATGATGAGAATTTATTGTGTATTAGATGCATTGGAAAATGTTTTTACAGTTGGATACTATATTTTTTAAATAAAATTTTAAAATGCCAACAGATTTCCGATAGATTTCGACAGAATTTCCGACGGATTCCAATGGAATTTTTGACGGAATCTGATGGGTTCCGATTGAAATTCTGACAGAATCCGCAAAAAAACAATTTTTTTTGAAATTTTTTCCGAGCTTTTTTTTTATCTGACGGATGAGTCCATCAGCCGCCCCAATTCCGTCGAAGAAGCGGTCCGACAGACTTGCGATTTCCGTCAGAACGTATTCCTGACTGGCCTTATTCCAACGGACGTTATCTACAGGAATATCCGTCGAAAAATTCTATTTCCGACAGAAAATGTTGTTTTCTCCGTCGAAAAAAGCTGATTTTTTAGTAGTTTGAAACTCACTGTTCGCTTGTCTTTTCTACTCTTATTGTTTTCTAGTATAGCCTAGGAAGGAGACCCATAGAACTACAATAATATCTTGATAGAGATTGATCTATTGCTCTAATATAGCACTCTTGAGTGGGATGCTCTTCCAACACAAAAGATTACATGTGACTGGTCGAAACAACTCTCACAAATTGGATAGAAAAACACAACTCTCACAAATACGAGATTGATTTACCTTCAGCCAAAAAGAGAGAGAGAGAGACAGAGATTGATTAACCTGCCAATTGGAGAGATAACCACTAAAATTACTAACTACACTAATTCTGAATACTACATAAAAAATAAATTGAAAATGGTTGGAGAACTGGCGATTCCTCTTCTTCACCAAAATCTTAAGGGAAAAAAACTTTGTTAATCTTGCACAATCGGAGAGGAGAAAGAGGGAGAGGTGAGAGAAGAGAGGAGAGAGGAGGAAACAGTCAAGATGGCTCCCCAACTTTTTTAAGTTGAAAAATCTTGAGTATGTTTGTGTACATGAATTAAAAATGATTATAGCTCAAATCAAGAGAAGATCTTGAAGGTATGTTGAATGCTCTTTTTATTCAAGTCACAAACCTTGAGTAATAGAAGTGGTTTTTCTTTTCTTTTTCTTTTTCTTCTTTTTTGGGAATTAAATGATAGAGAAATGGAATTCATTCAAATGAGGCATTTATTGATGTAAGATAAACAAATAAGTAAATAAATGACTATAATTTTTCTTTTTATTGGCTTTTCCATGAAAATAAAAATACGTTCATTTAATGTGACTTGATGATTTATTTGTTAGTTACTATATCTCTTTTTTTTTTTAGAAAACTAAAATAAGATTATTTTTATTTTTTTAAAACAATATAACGTGTTAAGTTGTGGACTAAAATTTTATTGACTATTTTTTCCCTTTTTAAACAAATGGCAAAAGGCTAATATAAACAATCACATTTTATTAATTAAATTAATTAACATGTAAGTTATAAAGTAAGAATAGTTGTATAAGAAAATCTTTTTTAACAAGGGGAAAAAGAAAGAAAAATATGTTTGAGAAATTAAAATGTCAATGCACAGATACGAAAAAGATTTAAAGCTTTTCTTTCGTGTGCGTATGATGTAAAAACTCTATCTAAATGATGAACACAAACTTTAATTTGCTTATTTATGCAAAAGTAAAAATAATTAAGCTACTATGGTATAGTGAAAATTACATATAATTTTTAGGTATGCTATAAAATTGTTAATACATTATTACCAATAGTGATATTTTGGACCTTCTTGAAATGTGATGTGTGTACATTAAAAGTATAAAGCAGTGGCTAACAACTATATTTAAGAGGTGGATTTTCAAATTCTGAAGAACTAATCCTCTGATATCACACAAGATAGGCCATGCTTCCGAGATTTTTTCAATAGGGCAAGTTCTTCATTATAGATAATGGAAGTGAGTTAAATAAACAAAATAATAATAAAATATATATTAATAATATAATATATTCATATTGATGTGGGATAAATAAGTGATAATTTTGAATGCAATGACATTGTTCTATTTATTTGCACTTGTATATTAACTAAAATAACTTTTTCCATGAATATCCTTATACTTCCTCATTCTGATAATATTCATCCCTCTTTTTCTTTATGAACGTCTCAAAATAAAGTCCATTTTTACTATTACTGGTATCAAAAATTTTCTTTGTCTCTTGAAATTAATAAAAACACAATATTATGATAAAAAAAGATAAATGATATTCTCTTAAAAAATTACATTAATTAGATAGCGCAAAAATTATGGGACAGAGGGAGTAAATATGAGTCGTAATCCTATCATAGAACTTGTTAACTTATTTAGTATGTCATCCTCACTTCTTGGAAGCCTGCTTGGGAGAATGATTCAATATGTATAGTAACTCCTTGTGAAAAAACAAAAATGACTAGTAATAATAATTATAACAACAAAACTGTAACGCCCCAATAATACATAAATCATAGCTGCATTAACCTACCTAAGCTGAACCCCAAGAAATCAATGAATGGGCGTTACCGCCGTCCGCAAGGACAAGACTTCTCTTGAATATGAAAATTTAACCATAAAATCAAAGTATAACCTTAAAGGGCATTCACGACCACTCGAAACATTTAACAACACACGAGAATGATTCTAACTTCCCAGGGTTACATCATCATACATAATTCAGTTTAATTATACAATTATAACACCAAAATACATGTTGCAGTACAGATATATATAGCTGGAACACCAAAAAGCACCACCATAAGACATGAAAGCATCTTAGCACTTCTATCCGCCAATCTCATGGACGGTCCTGACTTATTTATCACCTTTAGCCTCCCTGTCCGCCTGAGAGCGGTTTACTGAACACTTTCCTAAAACAAAACATAAAAACATTTCGAACTGTGAGCCAAAGCTCAGTACATGCATCCATGTACTGATAAAGATTTATTGAGAAAGAAAATTATGAGGGCCCACTTTGCAATTCATTTTGATTTTAAAACAGGGAATGAGATGTATATAAAGCTACGTTGCCAATTATTATCTGTTAGTGCACCCCTTAGTAACTGTTACGATCTATGTATAGGTGTACACCTACCAAGCCGACTGAAAGACCTGGCCTGAAGCCGCGCGGGTAACTGAAGGGCAATACCCTGTAACTGGTAACTGATGGGGTCACTACTTATGTGATAAATCACTGACTCAAATGATTCATTGATGTACTTACCAAAACGTTACAATTTCGATAAATACGTGTTAATTTCTAAAGATACAGTCAATGAACGTACCTGAGGTCTTTAAAAGCTAGTTCACAGAGGAAATGGATGTACTAAAATGGAGAGAATGAGAGCTTAGGCCGTGATTATGTTCAAAATCATTATAGGCATATGAGGTTAGAAATGAACTTATTTTGATAATGAATACCTTTAAATAAAATTAGCACAATGGATACCCTTAAATAGAAAAGGGTTATAAAGAATTTGTGTGAACCAGTTAATAGATTAAACTGATAAAGTTAAATAAAGTAGAGAAATGCTGAGTTAAGGTACGGTAGTGAGTTTAGGGGGTAAGGGCTTATGACAAGGGTACGGAATGAATAATCCACAACTTATACTCCCGACCTCCAAATGAGACGTAAGACCCCAATATAAACATCTTAGGAAGTCCTCTAAAACTTTCTTGAAGGACACATAACAAGATTCCTACGACAGGTTCCCTAAAATGGGGTTGGAACACCAACATGTCAGGTTTCAGTGCTGAAAAATCCATTCTGCCCAGGTTCAGTAAAATAGTCATAACTTCCTCCACAGACCTCGGATTAAGGCAATTCAAGAGTCATTTTAAAGCTGACACCCATACCTATCTACCCACCAAAAATTCTAATTTTTGGCCTAGCCGATTATTACCAGTTTTGTTCCAAAGTTTGTCCTGTTTTTCTGAAAATTTCAGTAGCACTGCTTTAGTTGTTCCTTCATTTTTTTTTTACACCAAACCTCAACTCAAACTCTTTCTTAAGAGTGTATAACACACTTTGATACATTCCAACCTCATACAACATCACCATACATAATTCGTCTTCATATTCATATCAAATAAAACTCCTTTTCCAGTCACATAAACCCACACACCTCAAATTTAACATTAGTTGATCCAAATCTTGCATTTTGGACAAACCCTAGCTTTGGGTCACTTTGAACTCACTCTCAACTTTTCCAAAACACCATAAACAACATAACAACTTCAATATATCAAGAGATAAGCAAAGACAAGGATAAAACATGCAATAAACATCACTTAAACAATAAGCTTTGCATGACCAAGATGAAACCCTAACCCTAGCCTCATCCAATTTCAACTCCACCATAATCCATCAACAAAAAGATTCTTAATACCATAAAAATAACATAATCCATCACTAAAACAACCAAAATAAGCAACAAAAACCAACGAGATCAAGAATCAAAAATAAAAATCAGCATAGGGGTGCAAATAACACTCACTTTGAGCTTGCAAATGAGATAGTTATGGTTCTTGATGCTTATGGAAGTGAAAGAGGTGTTTGGGGGTGGTGAGTGGGGGTTGTTTTGTGGGGTTTTGGTGGTTGAAAGGTGGTTGAATAGTGGCTGGGAGGAGGGGCTGCCGTGTAGAGAGAGAAGGAGGAGAGGGAAGAGAGAGAAAGTCTCTTGAAAACTTGGTGTAAATGAAGATAAAAAGCAACTTTTTAATTTTTATACTAACTTTTACTTGGTTGCAAATAAAAGTAGAAAAGTCAAAATTATCAAGCTTGATTAAGGCTTAATTAAGAGGATTTAGCTAAACAAATAAAGGTCAAGTCTTGTTGCATCGAAATCGGCTTTAAACGAGCTCGAGTTTAGAGAAAGAACTGAAATTGAGTGCGTTTGCGACATTTTTTTATTTTTTATTTTTTTAAAAAAACAAATTTGAGATTAAATGGTTGTGGTGCCATGAAAAAGAATTTTAAACATTAAATTCTTAAATATCAAGGCCTAACTCAATTTTCAAAATTGACTAGAACAAAACCCCGAATTGCAAAGTAAGGGCCTCGTTAGAAATGTCCAAATGAGAATAATAAAAAGATGGGAATATAAAAAGAAATGATGTGAATGAAATGAACTCAATCACATGAAATTAATAAACAGAATTTAGGGTCAGACTATTACAAAAACTAGTATACTAATAGTAACGGCAAACCATTAAAAAATTATTAGCTAGGTAATCCTTGTAAATTACATTGCAATTTCATTGACTTTCCACGTTACGATAAATACAATCATACATGGACAAACAAATCACTCCAGGTTTAATAGCCTGAACCTCAAATAATACCAATTACTTTGAATTATCTTAATTAAAATTTAATTACATTGTGTGCCGCATTTCAATTTTATTATTTTATATATGTATATTTATTTATACAATTACAGGTTGAATCGATAGTGGCCTTAAAATGAATTTTGTTATGCTCCTGTGCAATTCATTCAAAGTATTAATAAATACTTTTTTTTTGCTCAAAGAAAGGGATAGGGGGAAAGTATTAATAAATACTTGAACAATAGCTAAATAAAATTAGCTTGATTATTAAATGGGTAATTTTGGAAAAAAAATGTACTTACATACCACAATGAAATAATAATAATAACAATAACAACAACAACAACAACAACAACAACAACAATAATAATAATAATAATAATAATAATAATAATAATAATAATAATAA
>JACYFF010010365.1:11616414-11654126 GCA_017589665.1 Selenicereus undatus | reverse complement strand
AATAATAATAATAATAATAATAATAATAATAATAATAATAATAATAAAGCATGAAGTATATATTTACATATATATACATCAAAATGATGCAAGGATTAACAAGTTGAAATGATAGATCTTTCTTGCAAATTTCACGTCAAATGGTGTGAAAATAACCCATGAATTTTACCCAAAGAAAGTTTGTCTGAAAATATGCATTAGACAGAAAACAAAGAAAGAAAAAGAAAAAGAAAGACCATAAAAAGTAAAATCAGAAAAATCTAGATTTATCTATAATCTTACAATTCACAAAAGAAATAAAACAAAAAAAAAACAAGGAAAACAAAATCAAAAAATAAACAAAACTAAACTCCCATAACCCCCCTTAATCCCCTATGTGCGGCCCCCTTCTCTCTGCAGACCCGACCCCACTTGTTCTATGTTCTCTGTCTGTGGATGACCTGACCCACCGGAGTGCTACTCAATTCACCAGCTAACGAGTCGGCCGCCACCACCACCACCTCCCGTCTTCCTATCCTTGTCTTGCTCTATTTGAGTGGTGAAAGTGAAAAACCTAACCCACTTAGATTAATTTTTTCATTGCTTTTATTGTTTGATTTTTGTAGTAAGTATTGTAATTAGATTAAATGGATGATAATATGTAGTTTTCTTGGATTTTGATTGGAGTTTTTGATTGATGATGGTATGTTAGGGTTTGGAGGATGGATAGGAAATTCAAGTCTGGCTATATTGATTTGTTGGTGTTTAAGTGAATTTTTGTGATAATTGAATGAAACCAATGGAATAAATGTGTGTGGGATGTTGTTTGTGTGTGCCATGAAAAATGAATGCCAAGCTTGAGGTTGGTGGATGAGAAGGAGGAAGGAGGGGAAAATTGGGGCTTGAAAAGTTTGAATTAAGTAATTTTAATGTATGTTTGGTGTTGATTGAGAACTTGAGTAGGGATGGGGTAAACTTGAGAGGTAGTTTAGGACAGTTAAATTTGATGCACGGATTGAACTCTTATACCAATTTAGGTGGTAGAAATTTACAAGTAAAGGGTATTAATGACCCATTAGTTCATTAATAAGTCAAGCGTGCTAACAACTCACTTGTGGATTATTCATTAGTTATTTTCCCCCCCTAAGAAGCCGATAAAACAGAGAGGAGGATGCGCAAATAATGACCAATGATGGTGGAACGCCTCTGCCCCATGGTAAGAGCATTACATCGCCAAGTCCTTTGAAAGGACTCTTAATGCTAATCATACGACACTTCTTCTTTAATAGCGGATTTTTTTTTTAAATGAAGAGCTTCATGCTCTATCTATGAAGTCCAAAAGAATTAAACCTTAGACCCTTACGACATTATACTACAATGGGGTCCTCCCTCAAAACCCTCATCATAAACAATATAACAAAATATGTAAATCTTGGTGGAAGGTCACCGAGGCCGATTCAGAGCACCTACTACATGCACCAAAATGTTACGTCTTACTAATGTTACATTACATTCCAAATACATAAAGACAATGCATGCAAGTTACAAAAGGTACATCTTCAAATCCAAGCATAAGCCTTCAAAAGACACATTTTGCCACCTACCTTAATCTTGCTGCGAATCTGAAAGGAAAAATTTTGAAAGGGGATGAGCAACCACAACTTAGTGGGAGTTCTGCCTCCCAAAACCAAAATAGTTTTTACACACAACAAGTTATAGTACCAATAGTAGTATTAATAGCAATATTGTCACATATACATAAATCTTTCAAATCATCACAAACCTTTCTTTCCTGAGCACAGATAACGTATTATTAAAAACTCAATGAACAACATAATTAGGCCTGAGACGCTAAAAGAAAGGGCGTGTGCACATTTTTGACATGAATAAACTTTTTCTCACAATCCAAGCTTCTTCCGGACTAGAAACTTGTTAAGTACCTACTATTCACCAAAGTCAATTCTAGTACAAGTGAAAGTGAGATTGGAAATGACCTTGACCAACAGACTGCCTACTCGGGAGGACTGACGTCTAAGTGATGAGGAAATTTATACCCTCGTCAGGGTAAAACACTACCACCTTTCTAAGTGAAAACTGCCACTTTGTGGAATCTGCCACTGCGGAATCTGCAGCTAGGTGGAAATTTAGACTTTAGTCGGAATCTGCCGACAAATTCCCACTTTGGACATACATAATGGCTCGTCCCTTTAGATGCTAGTTTACTCAAGTTCGACACCCAAAAATCAAACTTGGTGGCTTTGCAACCTAAAAGTGCATATGCTTTTTGGTATCAAACTAAGGTCATTTCATACGATGCTATGTACAAATCTTAATAATTTTCATTCACTAATTTTCTCAACCAAATTAAAAGGATACTTGGGACCCATAAAAAATAATATTTCAACTACGACCCCCCTCTTTTTGTGAACAACATGTGCTAAAAAAAATTACTTTAAGGTCACACCAATTATTAGATAAAATACTACTTGCTCAAGTGTGCCAACTCGGCTTCGTAGTCTTTTTGTTTTCTTTTGTTTTTTTATGGGTGCATGGATGTTGTTATTATTATGCCTCGACTATGTGTATTTTTTTTTCTTCCTCACACAATAAAATAATAACCCATTATTTAACTACTAACAATTTCTCATTTTTTTTCTTTAAAAACTTGGGGATTCTATTCTCAAATTTTATTTTTTTCTTATTTTATTCAAGCATAATATTACACCATCACCACATCAAGAGTACATATATAATTTTATCACAATGCTAAACTATCATTTCCTTTGCACATATTTGTCTAATTTTCAAGAGTATACTTTAACTATTTAACTCATCCAAAAAACCATGTCAAACCTCACTAACTCAATCAACTTCAAAAATATCTCTTAATATCACAACCCACACAAGAATCAATTACAAAAATCATACCATAACATATAACTCAACAATACTTCATGTACTTCTTTTTTTAATCATTGCAAAATCATAATCTATATGTCTAGTAAGAAAAGCAAGTAACTTCATCATTCTAGTTCATCATCCATAACATCATGCCAAGTCTAATTTTCACAACCATTAACTAAAATATTTACTAATATAATCATTTGTACAAGATAACTTAGGAAAGCAACTTTAAATAATATATCTCAACAATCATGACATATATCTTAGTAAGACATGACATGCATAACTTAAAAATATCACTCTTAAAATAAACTAAACATGTAAAGAGACATTCTAACTCTTGTAAATCAATAACATAATCATACATCATAATAAAACATTTTAACTTTAAAACTAATTTTCATATAAGGGATTAAGAGAATCCACACCTTAAAGTAGCTTCTTAATCTCCTTTTAGTCCCTTGATCTTTAGGAAAAATTCCAAAGCAAGTTGGTTGAGTAAAATTACTACTAAGCACTCTCTTCTTTCTCTCTCTAATTTTTCTTGCTTGGTAAAGTGGGAAAATACTAGAGGAATGGTGAAAAGAGGAGTATAAAAAGCAACAAAAAAATTAACTCTTACCCCCCTTTTTACTAGCAATAGCTGGCCACCCCATTTTTCTTCATCATCATTCTTTTTTTTTTTTTGGGTTAGAGCATGTCCTTCTTGCTTGTCTAAATGGAAAAAAGCAATAGTGAATGGGGAGCAGTAGAATAGGTGTATGGATGGGGTTGAAAAACCATTCCCTATGGCAGCCCATACCTCCCCCTAAAAAAAACCTATATTAGCTAATTAGTAGAATTTTTACTAAGCAAATTTGATTAGCAATTATTATTCCTAATCATCACATTCTCCCCCCTTAAAAGAAGTTTCATCCTCGAAACTTACATACATGCTTCAAAACGGTTAGGATACTTCTCCCACATCTCATGCTCTGGCTCCCATGTCGCCTCTGCGACTTTGTGATGCTTCCATAGGACTTTGACATAAGGGATTGTCTTTGTCCTTAGTCGACGCTTCTATCGTTCGAGTATCCAAATCGGTTCTTCAGGAAAGCTAAGGTCACTTCTAATCTCTATCAGTTTGTACTCAATGATGTGATCAGAATCCGGGATGTACTTCCTCATATTTGACCCATGAACACCTCATGTATCCCTTGCAAAGAAGGAGAGAGTGCTATTCTATATGCTACGATACCTATTCTCTCGATTATCTGAAATGGTCCTATGTATCTGGGATTAAGTTTCCCTTTTTGGCCGAATCGAACACTCCTGTTAAGTGGAGATACCTTAATGAAGACATGGTCTCCTTCTTCAAATTCTAAGGGTCTTCTTTTTAAGTCTGCATAGCTCTTTTGTCTGCTCTGGGTTGCTCGAAGTCTTTCTCTGATAATCTTGACCTTGTCGGCCACTTCATCAATCAACTTAACCTTTGAGATTCTTCTTTCCCAACTTCGTGCTATCAAAAAGGTGATCTACAACGTCGTCCATAGAGTGCCTCGTATGGTGCCATCCTAACGCTCGCTTGGTAGCTATTATTGTATGCAAATTCAATGAGCGGTAAGTAGTTATCCCAGCTTCCCTTGAAGTCCAAAGCACATGCTCACAACATATCTTCCATTGTTTGGATGGTTCTCTCGGCCTGTCCATCAGTTTGAGGATGAAAAGAAGTGCTGATGTTGAGTTTTGTTCCCATCGCCTTCTGAAAGCCTCTCCAAAACTTCAACATGAGCTTGGAATCACGATCCGAGACGATACTTAGTGGTGCACCATGAAATCGTACAATTTCTTGAATGTATAGTTTTGCTAACTTCTCCGAGGTATAGGTGATCTTGACTGCTAGAAAATGAGCGGATTTAGTCAATCTATCAACGATTACCCACATCGAATCATGTTGCTTTATTGTTCTCGTAGACTCGTGACAAACTCCATGCTTGTGTGCTCCCACTTCCACTCCGGAATTGATAAAGGTTGGAGAAGTCCTCCTGGTTTTTGGTACTTGGCCTTCACACGTTGGCATGTGAGGCATTGGGACACAACCTTAGCCATATCTCTTTTCATTCCACTCCACCAATAATTTTCCTTAGGGCCATGGTACATCTTAGTACAACTAGGGTGACTAGCATATACTGAGTGGTGTGCTTCACGAAGCAGATCCTTTCTGATTTTTTCCACATTAGGTAAGCATAATCTCCTTATGAGCCTAAGCACACCATTAACTAGCTCAAAATCTTTTATCCTCTCATTCTCTACATTTTCCTTAATTTTTACCAATTCCGGATCCTGAAACTGGGAGCTTTTAATTTTCTCAACAAGTGGAGAGGTAATTTGTAGGGTAGCTATCATGCTTGCCTTTGAAGGCAACACCACTTCGATTTGCAAGTCCTCCAACTCCTTCAACAACCCTTCAACAACCTCTTATTCGAGGTAAGGAGGCATGCCATGAGCTAATCGACTTTTGACTAAGGGCATCTGCTACCACGTTTGCCTTCCCAAGGTGGTAGTAAATTTCTAAGTCATAGTCCTTTATCAGCTCTAACCACCATCTTTGCGTCATATTCAACTCCTTTTGAGTAAACAAGTATTTAAGGCTCTTATGATCTGTGTAGATCTCACATTTGGCGCCATAAAGATAGTGCCTCCATATTTTTAGCGCAAATACCACGGCGGCCAACTCTAAATCATGTGTTGGATAGTTCTCTTCATACGGCTTGAGTTGTTGTGATGCATAGGAGATGACTATTTCATTTTGCATAAGCACATATCCGAGTCCTTTCTTAGATACATCACTGTAAATAACGAACTCTTCACCGCCATCGGGCATTGCTAGGACAGGTGCAGTGACTAAATCTTGTTTTCAATTCCTGGAAACTCCTTTCACAATCGTCCGACCATTCAAATTTTGTGCCTTTTCAAATAAGTCTTGTGATTGGCAAAGCAATTTTGGAGAAACCTTCAACGAACCTTCTGTAGTAGCCGCTCATTCCTACGAAGCTTCGTACCTCAGTTACGTTTGTTGGTCTTGGCCAATTCACTATAGCCTCTATTTTCGTCGGGTCAACCGAAATACCCTCCTTTGAAATTACATGACCAAGGAAATTGACCTTGTCGAGCCAAAATTCACACTTTTTGAGTCTAGCGTACAATTAATGCTCTTTAAGGGTCTCCAAGACAATTCTGAGATGCTTGTCATGCTCCTTTTCACTCCTTGAATAGATCAGGATGTCGCCAATGAAAACTATGACAAACTTGTCTAGATATGGCCTAAAAACTCAATTCATGAGATCCATAAATACTGCAGGGGCATTAGTGAGACCAAAAGGCAATATAAGGAATTCATAATGGTCATATCGAGTCCCAAATGCTGTCTTGGGAACATCTTCCGTCTTGATTTTCAGCTGGTAGTAACCCATCTTTAAGTCGATCTTAGAGAAAACAGCAGAACCTGCAAGTTGGTCGAACAAATCCTCTATTCTTGGAAGTGGCTACTTGTTCTTGATTGTCGACTTGTTAAGCTCCCGTTAATCGTTGCATAGCCGGAGACTACCATCCTTTTTCTTCACAAATAGAACCGCGCCCACCCCCATTGTGAGTCACTTGGGCATATTTGCTCCATTGTCAAGCATATCTGGGAGTTGTACCTTGAGCTCAGCCAACTCAATTGGTGCCATTTGATATGGTGATTTAGAGATCGGTGTAGTCCCAGGAACGAGGTCAATTGTAAACTCTATCTCACGATCGGGTGGTAGTCCGGGACTTTGGCAAACACTTTTGGAAACTCACGAGCAATAGGGATTGCATCGAGTTTGGGCTCCTCGGGGTTTTAATTGTTGGACTACGCACAGGTGGCCTTGGCATCCTTTTCTTAGAAATTTGTGCGCTTGCATCGCAGAAATGATTGGAGTTGGCTTTCGTATTCTGTTGCCGTGATAAACTAATTCCTTACCATCTAGCGGCTTGATGGAAACTTCCTTTTTATGGCAATCGACTGAGACCCGATGCCTAGCTAACCGGTCCATCCCTGGTATGACGTCGAAGTCCTTTACTTCCAAACGAACTAGATTAGCGGGAAACTTTCTTTCATTAATTATGATAAGACAATCTTTAAGCATGACATCAGAGGAGACAACTAGTCTGATTGGAGTAGAAACACATAGCTCATAGTCCATTTCTACAGGTACACACGACAACTGGGAAGCCACCTTAGGGGTCACAAAAGGGTGTGTGGCTCCCGAGTCAAACAAGGCATGAACATAAACATTTTCTAATAAGAGTTTACCTAAAATCACAGCATTAGGGTCTTCCTCCTTTGTGGTCATGGCAAAAACCCGTGCTTGATTTTGAGGCTTCTTGTGCCGCCCTCTGTAGTTAGATCGCGGTCTCTTAGCTTGGGTTGAAGTTACCGAGATTGATGGATGAGCTCCTGCTCCTCCTTGCACTCCTTGAGCTGCTGGATAAATCTTAGGGCATTGGGCGATCATATGGCCTGTTTCGCCACACCCAAAGCACACCCCAGCGAGGAAGTTACACATGCCATGGTGGTGCCTCTTGCACTTGTGGCAGTAGGGTTTGCCTTGACTTCCTTCGCGATTGTTCTTAAAAGGAAAAGGCTTCTTGTGAAAGCCTCCACCTTGGGAGTTTCCCGCTCCTGTCTTTCTCTTACCCTGCATTCGAGTTTTATACTCGGCATTTGCTTCTTTGTTCACTTTTTCTACCTTCAAAGCTTGCTGATACATATCTTGAAAGCTAGTGAACGTGATAGCTGCAAACTTTCCCTTAATACTATGGTCAAGCCCGTGCTCAAATCTATTCTTTCTGGCCTTTTCTGTTGCTACTTGAGTTGGGGCGAATCGACTGAGTTCATTAAACTTAGCTGCATACTCCATGACCGACATGGTTTTTCCTTGCTTAAGATGAAGGAACTCTTGTTCCTTAGCCCACTTCACATCATTAGGGAGATACTTTCATCCAATAAGTTCTTGAACAGCTGCCATGTCAGTTGAGGTTGTCCAGCTTGGGGTTTGACGGTAGCCCACTAAAAGTTTGCTTCCTTCTCAAATTGGTGGGAAGCTAATCGTACCTTGAATTGTGGTGGACATTCGATCACCTCAAGCAAATCTTCGATCCTACGAATCCAATCCTCATAAACTAGAGGATCAGGACCTCCCTCAAACTTAGGTGGCTTTAGTTTCTGAAAGTTGCATAATACTTCCATGGCAGTTATTCGTGGAAGTATGACCCGTGGAGGCATCTGTCGAGAATTAGGTCACTGCAATTAATTAATAATCGTACAATATCGCGCTCTCTTATTAGAATTTATGTATATATCTATATAATTTTGGGTATTATTAATCCTATTACCAATTTAATAACAGGGGTTCCATTCCTAATAGTTCCAAATAAGCATGTATTGCATGATATTTACAAGTAGTCATCATAACCAATTGCACAACATAACAAGAAGCTAAAACACATTTCACTTCTTACATTCCTTCCAAAATATTTACAACTCATAAGCCAAGTGTACATAGTAATGGGTCACATAGTTCCTTCACATTCTAACTACAAAATTTGTGACTTCATGGTCACCAATTAACAAAGTAGGTGCTTGCAAGTTGCATAATACTTCCATGGCAGTTATTCGTGGAAGTATGACCCGTGGAGGCATCTGTCGAGAAATAGGTCACCGCAATTAATAAATAATCGTACGATCTCGCGATCTCTTATTAGAACTTATGTATATATCTATATAATTTTGGGTATCATTAATCCTATTACCATTTTAATAACAGGGGTTCCATTCCTAATAGTTCCAAATAAGTATGTATTGCATGATATTTACAAGTAGTCATAACCAATTGCACAACATAACAAGATGCTAAAACACATTTCACTTCTTACATTCCTTCCAAAATATTTACGACTCATAAGCCAAGTGTACATAGTAATGGGTCACATAGTTCCTTCACATTCTAGGTACAAAATTTGTGACTTCATGGTCACCAATTAGCAAAGTAGGTGCTTGCAAGTACTTCCTACCTTTTACATTCTAGTAGTTAGTGCGTCTAGTTCTATTAGCATACAAAATACACATAATAAGATGATCATACAAGCTTACAAATTGAAACTATTAGGTACTACACAAAAGTAAGGAAGGGTAAGTAACTAATCCTCCTCAGAACCATCATCATCCCTAGGGTACTCTCCTAAGTCAGCACGACTCTTAGAGTCACTCATCTCAGGGTCTTCATCAGAATCCCAATCAAGCTTAAAGTCTCCCTCAGGGTCATCCTCATCAAACCACTCAGGCTCCCAAGCAGTGAACTCTCCAAGCTCATCATCATCGAATTCCCCCTCTAAGTCATCATCTGTAGTCTCAGAATCAGAGATGTCATCTAAGGCATGAAACTCTATGCTCGAATCTATAGGATCATACTCTGGATCAATAAAGTCGGTGTCCAAGGCACTAAAATCTGGGGTGGGGTTCCTCTCAAGATGTCCTCTAACACGATTATTCTCCACCCAAGCCTCTAATAAGTACTCTGGTTGGTCTCAAGGAATAGTCATGGCTCTTTGCCAAGCATCAACCATGCGCCTAAGCTTGCGACCTAGATCATGTCCATCTCTCTCTGTGGTATGGTTAATGAAGGATCTCATGTGATTCTTTTCTAGGGTAAGGCGATCCACATCATCACTAAGCTCTAAAAGCAAACCATCTTCTATGAAGTCTTCCTTTACCCACTTCTTAGCTCGATATCCTAAATTCATAAGGCATAATTCAATTTGAGTCTCCAATCTTACGTTCTACACGCTCAAGGAATTGTACTAACTCTAAGAAAGTATAAGGGCACCATTCCCCCTCACTTGGAAGTTTAGCCAAAAGTTGGCGATGAAGCTCCCGCCATTTTCCACCAATAGGAAGAAGACTCAAGAATACTCGAACCACTCAGTGTAAGGAAGCTCATGATGGTTTTGTGCATTATACCGACATAGGATCAACCAAAAGAACGTCGCATTCCACCATGCTTTCTTAAAATCAAGGAACTTGAAGGATCGGTAGCTAAAATAACTTGGTTGGGTTGGCTCCATGCTATCACCTACACACAGTACACTTAACATGAATTCACTTACTCAAAACAATTTATCACCCCCCTTTTTCTTTTCACATGCAACACTCACAGCTTGTCACACACATTCAAGCATACGCACATTTTCATCAAACTATGCAAACCTAAGCTCTGATACCACCCAATGTAATGCCCCTACCACATGGTGAGAGCATTACATCGCCAAGTCTTTTGAAAGGACTCTTAAGGCTAATTATATGACACTTCTTTTTTTATAGCGGAATTTTTTTTAAACAAAGAGCTTTATGCTCTATCTATGAAGTCCAGAAGAATTAAACCTTGGACCCTTACGACCTTATACTACAATTGGGTCCTCAAAACCCTCGTCACAAACAATATAACAAAATATGTAAATGTTGGTGGAAGGCCACCGAGGCCGATTCAGAGCACCTACTACATGCACCAAAATGTTACGTCTCACTAATATTACATTACATTCCAAATATATAAAGGCAATGCATGCAAGTTACAAAAGGTACTTCTTCAAATCCAAGCATCGACCTCCAAAAGACACATCTTACCACTTACCTTAATCTTGCTGCGAATCTGAAAGGAAAAATTTTAGAAGGGGGTGAGCAACCACAACTCAATGGGAGTTATCGCCTCCCAAAACCAAAATAGTTTTTACACACAACAAGTCATAGTACCAATAGTAGTATTAATAGCAATATTATCACATATACATAAATCTTTCAGCTCATCACAAACCTTTCTTTCCTGAGCACAGATAATGTATTATTAAAAACTCAATGAACAACATAATTAGGCCTAAGACGCTAAAACAAAGGGCGTGCGCACATTTTTGACATGAATAAACTTTTTCTCACAATCCAAGCTTCTTCCAGACTAGAAACTTGTTAAGTACCTACTATTCACCAAAGTCAATTCTCGTACAAGTGAAAGTGAGATTGGAAATGACCTTGACCAACAGACTGCCTACCTGGGAGGACTAACGTCTAAGTGATGAGGAAATTTATACCCTCGTCAGGTTAAAACACTACCACCTTTCTGAGTGAAAACTGCCACTCTGTGGAATCTACAGCTAGGTGGAAATTTAGACTTTAGTCGGAATCTGCCGACAAATTCCCACTTTGGACATACATAATGGCTCGTCCCTTTAGATGCTAGTTTACTCAAGTTCGACACCCAAAAATCAAACTTGGTGGCTTTGCAACCTAAAAGTGCATATGCTTTTTGGTATCAAACTAAGGTCATTTCATACGATGCTATGTACAAATCTTAATAATTTTCATTCACTAATTTTCTCAACCAAATTAAAAGGATACTTGGGACCAATAAAAAATAATCTTTCAACTACGACCCCCCCTTTTTTGTGAACAACATGTGCTAACAAAATTACTTTAAGGTCACACCAATTATTAGATAAAATACTACTTGCTCAAGTGTGCCAACTCGGCTTCGTAGTCTTTTTGTTTTCTTTTGTTTTTTTATGGGTGCATGGATGTTGTTATTATTATGCCTTGACTATGTGTATTTTTTTTCTTCCTCACACAATAAAATAATAACCCATTATTTAACTACTAACAATTTCTCATTTTTTTTTCTTTAAAAGCTTGGGGATTCTATTCTCAAATTTTATTTTTTTCTTATTTTATTCAAGCATAATATTACACCACCACCACATCAAGAGTACATACATAATTTTATCACAATGCTAAACTATTATTTCCTTTGCACATATTTGTTTAATTTTCAAGAGTATGCTTTAACTATTTAACTCATCCGAAAAACCAAGTCAAACCTCACTAACTCAATCAACTTCTAAAATATCGCTTAATATCACAACCCACACAAGAATCAATTACAAAAATCATACCATAACATATAACTCAACAATACTTCATGTACTTTTTTTTTTAAACATTGCAAAATCATAATCTACATGTCTAGTAAGAAAAGCATGTAACTTCATCATTCTAGTTCATCATCCATAACATCATGCCAAGTCTAATTTTCAATGATCATTAACTAAAATATTTACTAATATCATCATTTGTACAAGATAACTTAGGAAAGTAACTTTAAATAATATATCTCAACAATCATGATATATATCTTAGTAAGATATGGCATGCAAAACTTAAAAATATCACTCTTAAAATAAACTAAACATGTAAAGAGACATTCTAACTCTTGTAAATCAATAACATAATCATACATCATAATAAAATATTTTAACTTTAAAACTAATTTTCATATAAGGGATTAGGAGAACCCACACCTTAAAGCAACTTCTTAATCTTCTTTTAGCCCCCTTGATCTTTAGGAAAAATTCCAAAGCAAGTTGGTTGAGTAAAATTACTACTAAGCACTCTCTTCTTTCTCTCTCTAATTTTTCTTGCTCGGTAAAGTGGGAAAATACTAGAGGAATGGTGAAAAGAGGAGTATGAAAAGCAACAAACAAATTAACTCTTACCCCTCCCCCCTTTTACTAGCAATAGCCAGCCACCCCACTTTTCTTCGTCATCATTCTTTTTTTTTTTAGAGCATGTCCTTCTTGCTTGTCTAAATTGGAAAAAGCAATAGTGCATGGGGAGTAGTAGAATAGGTGTATGGATGGGGTTGAAAAACCATTCCCTATGGTAGCCCATACCTCCCCCTAAAAAAAACCTATATTAGCTAATTAGTAGAATTTTTAGTAAGCAAACTTGATTAGCAGTTATTATTCCTAATCATCACAGATGGTGTACTCGCTTGAATTACAAGGCGTTTATCTTCTTGAGGTTGAAATAAATGTCGGAACTAACAGGCAGTAACTTTCAAAGAGGGAAACAAGAACATGAACCGATGGGGGCTTAAGAGGCTATACGGCGTGGATTAACCCAAAAGCCTATGAAAGAATCACTAGAACTAAGAATAATTTGTTCCTAATAACAACAATGATAATAATAATAATAACAATGATGATGATGATGATGATGATGATGATAACAACCAAGATAATAACAACTGTAATAAGAATAATAGCAATAACATTAACATTAATAAATGTGACAATAGTATTAGCAAACTTCTATTCATGATGGCAATAAAATAAGGATGATCTTGATAAAGACAACAATCGCGACGATAAAGCTCATAAATAATAATAATGTCAGAGTAAATAAAAATGAGGTGAGTGAGGTCGTCATACTGTTATAACATAAATGGCGAGAGTGACAACGATATCAAAAGAAAGAATAGAATCAGGAAAGAGTAGAATCAACTTAAGTAAGCAACGACGAAAGCATTATTGGTTACAAGAAGAGCTAAAAGATTTTTTAATTACATATTAAGCCAAAAAGTTTAATAAAATCTCCTAAATTCATACTAACCGTAAAATTCTACATTTGGAGTAGAAGAAAGGCTACATCTGTCGAATCAAGTTGTAACGAACATTTTTTTATAAAGGAGAGAGATTTCAAAACCAGGTATGTATATTACCTTTACTCTTCGAAAACTCACATGCTTCTCAAATTATATGTATTCATGTCATGTTCATGTAATGAATTATTTGGCGCAATGTTTTTTCACCTAAATAAGTGGCCCCCATCAACTATCAATTATCAGGGTTTACGCCATTCAGTTTACCTACAGGGTTGTAGTTCATGCTTCCCGATCGGCTTGCAAGGTGTGCACCTATCTAAAGATCACTTCAGATGTCAATAGGGATCCACTTTCAGATAATAACCGGTAAAGCAATTTTACTCTTTCTTTTTCTCTCTTTTAATTTGGTTTCAAAATAAAATGTTTTGAAATGCAGGCACTCAATCGAACTAAAGTGAACACAAAGTTTATTTACAGCATAGGGATATACGTACTAAGCTTAGGCTCATTATTCGAACGTTTTATGTTTTATGTTCTAAGTAAGGGGTCAGTTAACAACCCTCATCCTAACAAGCCTGAAGGTAGTAAGAAGTAGATGGGGGTTCACTGTATTTTGCTGAAGGTTAGCTAGCTAAGTGTTCACTGTGATTTACAGGCTAGCACTCCTAGAAACGTATCATTTGTATAAACTTCTAGGCAATTTGTTTGCCAAAGTGTTTAAGAATTCCTTAATAAGTTTGTAAGTTACATTACATGTCAGACAGATAGCAAATGTACTTTCGTATTCCTAAGCTTTGGTGGACTTGGTGAATGTGTGAATGATATAGCGAAACTTGTAGTTTGAGGTAGCTTTCACCTGTTACAGGGCGGTGGTAATGCCTCTAGTTGAAAGACTTCCGCTACAATAATAGATAATAAGTTATTATATTAAGATAATTAGGTATTAGGGAATGGGGGCGTTATAGTTGTGGTACTAGAGCCAAGTTAGCAAATCACTGTGAGCAGTAGGGTGTTTAAGGATTAAGTTACAAGGTTTAGGAGTATGAGAAGGGTAAATCATATTTCCTCAGAAATATGTATGCGAATGTGGCTTATCACGTTTTCCTTTTTGCTTCTCATGTTTTAGATTGATCATTGTGGAGTCCTCTTAGACCCATATGCTATCCACATGATACATGGGATCTCTATTGGAGCTTACATCTCCCTCCTGCATGCAAACATGGTAGCCTATGCACAGGACCCCTTCTCAGAGTTCCACGATTTGCTTGCTCGCACTCGTAGACTCTGGTGGTCCCTGCCTCTCTCCGCTCCATGGGATGAGTTGAGGTTGTAATATCATGATTTCATGGTTACGGAAGATCCAGGGTTGATGGGGAGAGGTTTTACGTTTTAGCAGCATGGACTACGGTTACCTTAGGAGCTGTTGTTGAAAGATGAGCTGGAGTTGAGGGGGATTTCTTACGGATCGCTCCTGTACATCTATCCTATGCTAAGCATATCTCCCCCTATTGTTCCATCTCCACCTCCACCTCCACCTCCCCTTGTCTAATGACCACCACCCCCACCGCTACCAGCTCAAACCAGTTGTCTGCCTCCCCACCGCATGCCAACTTAGAGGATGCTTCTCGCTCATCGGAGGGCTTGGAGGCCTCTAGATAGGTCCATATGGTGGTAGATGTACTGAATTCACCTAAGTTGATTGAGTTGAGTTCGGACGAGGAGTTCGAGCCTGAAGGAGATGAGGTTGAGCCTGATGAGAAGGAGATTGAGCCTGAGGAGGAGGAGTATGAACCCCATGAGTAGATTGAGGAGGAGTCGAGGGAGTATGAGGGAGATCTCGAGGATGATAGGGATTCTAATGTAGATATGTCTGACAGTAGTAACGGCTCTAATGATGATGACAACGATTCTTCTTATCCAGACTATGATCCGTCCTAGGATCGTTAGATTTTGACTTATTTTACTTTATGTTCTTGAGTTTGATTTTTGTTTGTTTATGCAGTAAAGCTGGTCTAGGGTGATATACTTTTTTTGTGCAGTTCGTGTATGTATAATGCATATAGGTGGGCTAACCTAACCAGCTATGATGATATAATCTGCCTTTTCTTTGTGGGGTTTAGGGTCGATTTGACTAGGCAGGTAACTCAAGTTTGTAGATATAGAAAGAGGCTACGATGGACTGAGAACCCTAGCTAAAGGGCAGGGAGTGCTAACATGATGTATCACAACATTCTTTTAACGATCCTTACACACACACACACACACAGACTTATACATGTAATGAAATTATTGTTTGAGTTTAAATTGTGTTTTGATTTCTACTGGTTACTATTTTACCATAGTGTTATGAAATTTTAGATAACAATATTTGTTTATGTGATTCAGTTTGTCGGAGTCTGCAAACAACAATCTGAATAATAATAAAGGTGAAACTCAAGGGTCAAGCATCCAAGTTCTTAAGAACCTTCAGCAAAACTTTAGTGGACTCCAATAATAGTGCTTAAAGTGTCTAGTAGCATTGAAGGTCTCAATTACTAAAAAGATTTGGTTGCTGAATTGACGAAAAAGATTCCCTATGTACGTCCTGAAACTCCCCCTAAACCTAATAAGTTAGCTAATAGGGTAGCTCGACGCAACCCTAAAGTCTATGATGGGAAGTTCAACCTTATAGAATTGAAGGAATGGATTAGGGGAACAGAGAGAATATTTGTAGTGGTGAAGCAGACATCTTATGGAACACAGTGAAGGATAAGTTACAAGGACCTGAGTTTACTTGGGGTAATTTTCTCAAGGAGCTCAGGGCTAAGTTCTATCCAATCACTCTTGAACCACAGAAGGAGAAATAATTCGTGGAGTTGAAAATGAGCGGAAATCTGAAAGTGATGTAGTACGCCAACAAGTTCACTAAGTTCTCGATATTTGTTCCAGATTTAATGGCTTCTGAGAAGATGAAAATGAGAAGATTTGAATAAGGTTTAGCTTTTAATATTTGAAATCAATTGGCTGGTCAACTAATTCAAACCTATCAGAGTTGTATGAACGAGCTGCTAAGGTGGAGCGAGTGAAGAGTGAGCTTAGGGCCTTGAGCCCGGAGAATCAAAAGAGGAAGTGGAATGACCAAGGGACATCAAGTGAGAGCGTAGCTCAGAAGAAACCTACTATTGCCCTTGTTAAGAGTCGTCTAACAGCTTCAATAGAACCTTGCGGCAAGTGTGGTCGAATGAACCAATCTACAGTAGAAGGTCGCATGGGAATTAACAAATGCATGTGGTGCGGAATTCTTGATCACTTGATTGCCGCTTGCCTTAGAAGATAAAAGACCATAGAAAAAGGTGTTACAAAGGCACTAGTACTAGCCCGTCAGGGAACCCTGCCTCCTGAACCTGCAGTAGTAGGATGAGCCTACGTGATGAGCAAGAAGAAAGCTACAGTTCTTGGGATAATTGGCACTATAACTCTCTTTTCAAATTCAAAGCCATTTTGTATTTTGTTTGATTCGATTGCTACCCATTCATTTATATCCACCTGAACTGCATTGCACTTGAACTTCGAAAAAGATAAAGTGTGGGCCAACTATAGAATTAGTTTGCCAAATGGGCAAGCGGTAAAATGTCCTACACTTCATAAGCGTGTTCCTATCGTGATTGCTGAGCATTAGTGGCCTGAAAATTTGATTCAGTTTGACATGTCGAAATTCGATATAATCTTGGGAAATGAACTGGTTAACTATGCATGGGGCAAGCATAGATTGTAAGGACCTTAAGGTCACTTTAAAGAGCTAAAAGGGTCGAGAAGCATGCTTTCATAGTGAAAGGAATGAGAAAGAGTATTCCATATTCTCAATCATGAAGGCAAGTAAGTTATTAATGCAAGGTTGTATAGGGTAGTTGTGTTATGCCACTGAAGTCAAGGAGGATGAGATAAAAATAGAAAATATCCCTATGATGTGTGACTATCTTGATGCTTTTCCTAAAGAGTTGCCCGGTTTACTTCTCATGATATATTGATTTTGAGATTAAGCTAATTCCTGGTGCACAACCTTTTTTGAAAGCCCCATATAGGATGACTCCAATAGAACTCAAAGAATTGAAAACCCAGCTGGATAAGCTATTACAGAAAGGGTTTATCATGCCAAGTGTGTCGCCTTGAGGAGCCCTAGTTTTATTTGTGAAGAAAAAGGATAGGACTTTAAGGCTGTGTATAGATTACAGGGAGTTAAACAAAATTACCATTAAGAATAGGTATCCTTTGCCCCAGATAGATGACCAATTTGATCAATTGCAAGGAGCTGGAGTGTTTACAAAGATTAATTTAAGGTTTGGTTACCACCAGGTTAGGATTAAATCAGAAGATATTCCCAAAACAGCCTTCAGGACTAGATATGGTCGTTGTGAGTTTACGGTTGTAATAGCCCGACCCTAAATGTATATGTGACTAAAATGGGAGAAGTTGGGAGAGTAATGACTCAAGATAGTGTTTGTCGGGCTAAGTTAGTGTGATTAAAGTTATCCCGAACCTAATTACACACACCCCTCTTGGCCTTAAACCCTTATCATCCATCCTAAAAATATCAAAAATTCATATTCCATTTATAACCATCAGAACTGGTCCATTATAACGTCAATCATTTTATTTTGGTCTAGTTTACTCCAAATTATTTTCCCTCAAGTTAAATTACCTTAATTATTTAGTTTTAGAATCATCTTAGTGTAACTTATCTTATATTGAATTGTTTGACTTATGGATGCTATTTAATTAATAAATTTCTATTAAATACACAAATTATGAGAGTGGGTGCTGTTTACTAACTACATATACTTATAATTGTATTTCTTAAGCAGAATCGGGGCTTAGTCTATCATTCTCTATTGTACATAAATACTCTCAAGTGAGATTGCATTTAAAAAATCTCAGGTACATCCATTGCCTGTATCTTTAGAAATCAAAATGTACTTATCAAAGTTATAAAGTCTTGGTAAGTATATCAATGAATTAGTTTATCTAGTGATTTATCACAGAATTATTGACCCCATTAGTTAACAGTTATAAGACACCCGCCTTCCAATTGCCTGCGCGACCTCAGGCTAGATCTCCCGATTTACTTGGTAGCTGTACTTCTGTCTATAGATTGTAACAGTTACCGGGGGCTCACTACTAGATAATAACTAGCAACATAGTTTTACGTTAATCTCACTCACTGTTTTAAACTAAAATGATTTGCAAAGCGGGCGCTAACCAATTTTTCAGTGACCATTCAACAATACAGGAATGCATGTATTGAGTTTCAGCTCATATTTCAACATATTTGTCATGTTTTGTTTTAGGCAAATGCTCAGTGAATCGCCCTTATGCTAGAAAAACAACTGAAGAAAGTAAGTGAGTAAGGGAATCTGGATGGATCAGTGATGATGTTATTTCATCAATATTTTGGGAGCTGTAATTTGAGTTCTTTAGTTGATGGAGTTGTAAACCCTATGGATAATTGCTCTAGTATGGTGTGTAACCTTATGGTAGTTAGCAACTATTTGTATATGGTTTTGATAATTTTTGAATGTGTATGGTTGTAATCTATGCCTAATTCTGTTATATCTAGTGCACATACTTAAAGCCTTGTCATTCTGGATGGCGGTAATGCCTCAACCATCGGGTTTATCAGTTCTAATTAAGGGATTAATTAAAGAGTATACAAATAGTGAGACATGCGCATTGGGGGGGGGGTTATAACAATGGTGCCTTCCGGGCTTACCAACGCCCCTGCTGCATTTATGGATCTTATGAATAGGGTTTTCAAACCTTATTTGGACAAATTTATGGTGGTATTCACAAATGACATTCTAATATATTCCAAGGACAAGAAGGAACGTGCTAGTCAGTTGGGAACTATCTTACAGACCCTGAGGGAACACCAGTTATATGCTACACGAAAAAAGTGAGTTTTGGCTAAATAAATTGACATTTTTAGGGCACGTAGTTTCCCAAGAAGTGATTAAAGTTGACCCTTAAAAGATGAAGGTGGTTAGTGAATGGCTCGGGCCAACTAATGTTATAGAAGTATGGAGTTTTATGGGTTTAGTAGGATACTATAGGAGGTTCGTGAAGGATTTTTCAAAAATAGCTTCTCCACTTATCAACCTACTGAAGAAACAACTAAATTTGAGTGGTCAAACAAGTGTGAGGATGCATTTCAAGAATTAAAAAGGCGCTTGAACCCAGCCCCCATCCTTACCTTGCCCGTAGAGGGTAACGAGTACACTATTTACAGTAATACTTCTAAGAATGGGTTAGGTTTTGTGCTGACGCAAGACGACCAGATAATAGCCTATGCCTCCCTACAACTCAAACCATATGAAAAGAACTACCCAACTCAATATCTGGAGTTAGCTGTAGTAAGTTTTGCGTTAAAAATTTGGCAACGCTACCTGTATGGGGTGTCGTGCAAGATCTGCACTGACCATCAGATCCTAAGTATATCTTTACCGAAAAAGAGATCAACCTGAGGCAACGCCGATGGTTGGAGTTGCTTAAGGATTATGATCTACAAATTCTATATCATCCTGGGAAGGCGAATGTGGCAGCACATACACTAAGTAAGAAGGCCAACAAAATTTAAACATAATGATAAGTACCCAACGTGGCATCTTAAAGATCTTGAGACTATCGGTATTTAACTTGTGCTGCGAGGGTTAATAGATGGATATTGTTAGCATTAGAAGTGCAACCTTCAATAGTAGAAAAGATTAAGGCAAGTCAAAAGGATGATGTTAAGCTGGGGAGGCTTAGACGGAACATCGCGCAGGAAAAATCACCTAGCTTCGTAATGCATGCGGGTGGACCGTTAAGGTTTCAAAACTGGTTGTATACGCCAAATAAGGAGGAACTGAAAAGAAAGATCTTAGAAGAAGCCCATAATCCTCGCTACTTAGTGCACCCAAGAGGAACAAAAATATATGTATAGGGATTTAAGACAATTTTTCTGGTGGCATAACATGAAGAAAGAAATTGTAGAATATATGGATAAGTACCTACTTGTGAAATGGTGAAAGCTCAACATCAACATCCAGTAGGCGAATTGAGGCCTTTAGAGATTCCTACCCAGAAGTGGGATTCAATTTCAATTGATTTTCTTATGGGATTGCCCCTTTTGGCTTCGAAAACGAATATTATTTGGGTGGTTGTAGACAGACTCACCAAATCTACCAATTTTATACTAATTCATGACACTTGGGGTGTAGAGACACAAATGTGTGTAAAAGAAATAGTCCAATTACATGGAATATCAAAGGGCATAGTATCTGATAGAGACCAAAGGTTTCAAGCTCGTTTTTGGCAAGCCCTGCAAAAAGCTTTTGGAACTAAGCTAAATTTAAGTAGTTCATATCACCCTGAAACCAATGGGTAAACTAAAAGAGCGAATCAAATCTTGGAGGATATGCCGAGAGCATGTGTGCTTGACTTTCAAGGAAAGTGAGAAGATTATTTACCCTTGGTGGAATTTTTTTTACAATAACTGCTATCAATCCACCATGAAAATTACTCCTTTTGAGGCACTATGTGGGAGAAAGTGCAGAACATCCCTGTATTGGAGTGGGCTAGATGATGCATTAACCATAGGGCCTAAATTGATTCAAGAGACCACTAAGAACATGAAGAAAATTCAAGAACATATTAAAGTGACCCCGAGCCAACAGAAAAGTTATGTTGATAAAAAGAGAAGACCATTAGAGTTTCAAGTGGGAGATAAAGTGTCCTTGAAGGTATCCCCAATTAAAGGAGTGAGAAGGTTCAATATTAGAGGTAAATTGAGCCCTGGATATATCAAGCTTTATGAAATTATTGACAAATTAAACCTTGTGGCTGATAGGTTGGATTTACTAGCATAATTTGAGCATGTGCACAATGTTTTTTTTCCATTTCACAACTCAAAAAGTATGTTTCAGATCCAAACCATATCATTGTAATAGAGCCTGTAGAGGTTGTTGAGAATCTGACGTACGAAGAGCATCCTACATAAAAATTAGAATACAGGATTAAACAACTCCAGAACAAAAGCATTCCTCTAATAAAGGTTCTGTGTGCAAACCATGCTTCATCTGAAGCCACATGGGAGACAGAAGAAGTCATGAGAAGCAAATACTCATACCTATTTGAGGTACACCCAAAGTTTCTTTCAAATTTGCAAGTTTCGAGGATGAAACTTATTTCAAAGGGGGAATGGTGTAACTTCCCAAACTTAAAATTATGCTAATTACCTTGAATTATATTAATTAGAGTTTAATTAAGTTGGGCGCCACATGTTAATTTAGTATTTTATATATGTATATTTATTTATGCAATTGCAGTTTGAATAGCCAGAGTGACCTCAAAATAAATACTTGAATGATAGCTAAATAAAATTAGTCTAATTACTGAATGGTTAGCTTTGGGGAAAAAAGTACATACATACCACAATAAAACAACAACAATAATATAATAATAAATAATAACAACAACAACAACAAAGAATGAAATATATATACGTATATACACACATCAAAATGATGCAAGGGGTGACAAGTTGAAATGATCGATTTTTTTTTTGTTGCAAATTTTACGTCGAATGATGTAAAATTAACCCATGAGTTTTAGCCCAAGAAAACTTGCCAAAAAATATATATTAGGTAGAAGACAAAAAAAAAGAAAAAGAAAAAGGAAGATTATAAAGAGTAAAATCAAAGAAATCTATATTTATCTCTAATCTTACGATTCACAAAAGAAATAAAACAAAAAAATGGGAAAACAAAATCCAAAAATAAATAAAACTAAACTCCTAAACCCCTTATCCCCTACCCATGGGCCCCCTTCTCTTTGTGCAGACCGGACCCCACTTGTTCTGTGTTCTCTGTTCGTGGCTGATCTGAGCCACTGTAACACCACCCAACTTGTCTGCTGCCGCCTGCCGGTGACGTGCCAGGCTCGACCAGCAACCACCCATCGCCATCACCTCCCATCTACCTCTCCTTGGCTTGCTCTATTTGAGTAGTGAAGGTGAAAAACCCTAACCCACTTAGATTAATTTTCATTGCTTTTATTATTTGATTTTTGTAGTAAGTATTGTAGTTAGATTAAATGGATGATAGTTTGTAGTTTTCTTGGATATTGGATAGAGTTTTTGAATTGATGATGGTAGGCTAGGGTTTGGAGGTCGGATGGAAATTCAAGTTTGGTTATATTGATTTGATGGTGTTTAAGTGAATTTTTGTGATAACTGAATGAACCTAATGAAATACATGTGTGTGCGATGTTGCTTATACGTGTGCCATGAAAAATGAATGCAAAGCTTGAGGTTGGTGGATGAGAAGGAGGAAGGAGGGAAAAATTAGTGCTTGAAAATTTTGAATTAAGTAATTTTAATGTGCATTTGGTGTTGATTGAGAACTTGAGTTGGGAAGGGTGTAAACTTGAGAGGTAGTTTAGGATAGTTAAATTTGATGCAAGGATTGAACTCTTGTACTAATTTAGGTGGTATAAATTCACAAGTTAAGGGTATTAATGATCCATTAGTTGTTTAATAAGTCAAGTGTGCTACAACTCACTTGTGGATTATTCATTAACTGTTTTTTCCCCTAAAAGGGCACAATGTCAAATAATCACCAATGATGGTGTACTCGCTTGAATTACAAGGCGTTTATCTTCCTGTGGTCAAAATAAGTATTTGGGACTAAATAACAATAAGTTTGACAAAGTGGACCAAGAACATGGACCGATGGGGGCCTTAAGCCACTATATGGCATGGATTAACCCAAAAGCCTATAAAAGAGTCACTAGAGCTAAGAATAAATTTGTTTCTAATGACAATAATAATAATAATAATAATAACAACAACAACAACCACCACCAAGATAATAATTACTATAATAAGAATAATAGCAGTAATGTTAATATTAATAAATGTGACAATAGTGTTAGCAAAGGTCCACTAATGATGGTGATAAAATAAGGATGAAGTTGGTAAAGGCAATAATCGCGACGATAAATTTCATAATAATAATAATGTCAAATTTAATAAAAATGAGGTGAGTGATGTCATCATACTATTACAACATAAATGACGAGAGTGACAAGGATACCAAAAGAAAGAGTAGAATCAAGTTAAGCAAGCAACCGCAAAAGCATTATTGGTTAAAAGGAGAGTTAAAAGATTTCTTAATTACATATAAAGCCAAAAAGTTTAATAAAATCTCCTAAACTCGTACTAACCATAAAATTCTACATTTGGAGCACAAGCAAGGCCACCTTTATCGTAGCAAGCTATAATGAACACTTTTTTTTTATAAAGGAGAGTAATTTCAAAACCATGTATGTATATTGTCTGTGCTATTCGAAATCTCACATTCTTCTCAATTATACAAATTCATGTAATTAATCATTTGACGTAATGTTTTGTCACCTAAATAAGTGGCTCCCATTAGTTATCAATCATCAGGGTCTATGCTTTTCAGTCTACCCACGAGCTACATCTCAGGCTTTCCGATCGGCCTAGAAGGTGTGCACATATCTCAAGATCACTTCAAACGTCAATAAGAGTCCACTTTCAGATAATAACTAGTAAAGCAATTTTACCCACACTTTCTCTTTCTCCTGGTTTCAAAGTAAAATGTTTTGATATACAAGCGCACAACTGAACTAAACACAAAGTTTATTTTACCGCATAGGGATATACGTCTTGAGCTTAGGCTCATTATTCGAATGTATTTATGTTTTATGTTTTAGGTAAGGGATCAGTGAACATCCCTCCTCCTAGCAAGTCAGAAGGTAGCAAGAAGTAGGTGGGGGTTCACTGTATTTTGTTGAAGGTTACTTAGCTAAGTGCTCACAGTGATTTGCAGGCTAGCACTCCTAGAAACATGTCATTTATATAAACTTTTGGACAATTTGTTTGCTAAAGTGTTTAAAAATTCCTCGATAGGGTTGTAAGTTGTAGTACAAGTTCGACAGGAATTAGATTGCCCTTTGTTTGCCTTGTTGTGAACTCAAATCCATTTACTACCTTTCGAACTTTCCCATCTCTTAATTACTCAACTTGAAGACTTTAACCCTGAGCTGTTTTCTTGTTGTTTTAATCCGGGTGCATCCTTATCCCTTCTGGAATAAGAACTGATTGCTTCACTTCGAGTTTCATCAAGACCCATACATTGAATACGACATTTGGATAAACAAGATTGGGATTAATGGCCTCTTTATAGATTTGCCGGTACCCTTCACAACTTCCACCAGTGGACATCTCCTATACCTTTCTTGCCCAGTGCAAGGCGATGCCAGTAAATACCAACCAACTTTTGCACACTGTAGCACATAAAGGGTGCATAATTTAAGGGTGCATAATGTCCTTCATATATTGCAGCTGTGCAAGTACATTCCGGACCTCTCCCACATCATCGAACCAGATCCCATGCAACTTCAAGAAGACTTGACATATGAGGAGCAACCAATCCGCATCTTGGATTGAAGAGAAAAACAGCTCCGCAACAAAACAGTATCACTAGTAAAAGTCCTTTGGGCCAATAATGAGATATCGGAAACTACCTGGGAACTAGAACAAGAAATACGATCCAAGTACCCTCACTTGTTCGACTAATCAGGTACGTGCGAAGTTTCGAGAATGAAACTTCCTTTAAGGGGGGTAGCATGTAAAACCTCAGAAATTTCGACAATTATAAATATTTGTTCTTTCGATGTAGACCGACCTAGAGGGCTTGAGCGAGTAAGATGGTTAGATTTTATGGGTAATTTAAGGATGTAATTTTAAGAGAAAGTTTAAGTCAATCTAAACAAAAACAATATCTATTTTTGATTCTTTGCACCGAAAAATTTCAGCAAATTCAAATAAAAAAATTATTTGTGCAAGTAAAGTTTTTTTTTTTTCCAACAAAATTTTCCCTTAGCCATGTTATATATATAAAAATTATTTTCTATCTCTTTCTATTTCCTTTTTCATCTTCATCCTCCAACCTCCCTCATTCCATTAAACCCTAACCCTAGATGGTTCCCCCACCACCCTTAATAAGCCCACACACCTCACATTCTCTCTCCCTCTCACGTTTTCTCTCTCTCTCTCTCTCTCTCTGCCCCCCCACACATCTCCTCTCTCTTTCTATTGAGTTCTCTATCCCTCATGCTTCTTTCTCTCTCTCTTTCTCTCTATCTCCTCGCAACCACGGCACCGCCACCTCCACCGGCTCTGCCCCCTCCTGTCACCGCCAGCGTGCGCATCAACCCCCAGCTGCCCAGCCACGTGATCTTCCTTCCCCTTGGTTGAGTATGGCTAGGGTTTATGGAAACCCTAATATAAGTTTTCTTTTCTTTTAATCTCTTTTTCATAAATCTTCATTGAGATTAATGAATCTAACTTTTTATTATTAAATCTCAAATGTTTTCCTTGATTTTAGATTTAAATTGCTTGAGGAACTAAAATATTCCAAGCCTCCTCCTTTTTTTCCTTAAAACACTTTCAATGTAAAATTTTGATCTTTAATCCTCAAAATTATCTAGCTTGGATTGGATTAAAGGGATGGAATTAGTGGTGGGATGAAGAGGACATTGTATGATTGCATTATGAAATTTCTGGGCAATGGGTGATAGTATTTGAGACAAAAACTTAGAAAATTATTACCTATGTGATAGTCAGAACATAAGGTGACATTAAAAAAACCACGAATTAATATTGGGTTGTTGAAAGATCGTGAAATTTATAGGTTTTATAGATCTAGAAATTTGTACGTTTGGAATTTTGGATCATGTTAATTGGAGTTAAACTCCTAAAGTTATAGTGAAAATGCGGAGACTGCACAAATCTAGACTTACTGGGATAATTTGGGAACTTTGCTAAATTTGAACTTGTTAAGGCTAGAATCTGTTAATTCTCTTAAAATGAAAGTTAGAGTAGATGAACTAATTTCCATAATGGGCTTAATTAACATCCATAATTTGACATCTAGATAATGAGTTATGGCCTTTAGAACCTAAATTCTGTCGCTAATCCAGACAGTTCATGTAAGGGTTTAATTAAAGAGAAAAAATTCTAAAATTTCATAAAAATTATTTTGAGAATTCTAACTCTTTAATTGGGTATAAAAATAGGTTTTCAAGTGATTTATGAGTCATAGCTCATTAAGTTTGATTTTCGGCTAATTATAAATATTAACAAAACTGCTTTTGGAAATTGGATAGACCCAAGTTAGAAACTCGTGCTCAAGCGTAGGCACCGCATTTTCATCAGGTAACAATGATGTTCTAACTCCCTTGAACATCCCTTTTAAATGTGCTTTATGTGTGTTATCTTTTACGTTGATTTGAATTGATGTTCGGGTGACCTTCTTGAATGAACTGATGTGTTGTTGAGACTTTATTGTTATTATTGAAGCATGGTATGGAAATCTTGAATTTTTTGAACGTGCTTTTAAATGATTTTGGATCTTTATTTGGTCGGGATGGGTTGGTTGAAAGTTTGGAGAAATGACATACTCTCAAATGTTAATAATCTAAGTGAATGAATTAGGCAACAAGAGGGAGGTTTGCTCCCGATAATAAAAAGGTCCTCTAGTCTTCCTCGGGTAATTGCATGCATGGTTAGCGACCACGTAGCATCTTGTTGATGGGAGTGAGTCAGGCTCTCAGTAACCGTCCTATTGACAATAGGCCATGAACGGGATAAGCGGCTGCACCTAGTCCAGTTGCAAGTCATGAGACCTAGTGAGGTCGCGCGCACTTTATCTGCTAAACTAAACTACGAGATACTTAAATGAACTTGAGGGTTCTGGTCGGATTGGTTGGGCACCATTTATGAATTATTTGAGTTATCTTTCCCACGTCTCTAACAATGTTTGAAATGAATTTAAGATGTGTTTTGACTGTTATAGGTAGTTGTTGTTGAGCTCCATCTCATTTCTTTAAATGTTTTGTTTTCAAGTGATGATCATGAGCATGGGGATGAGACTCCAGTTTAGAGCAAGGCTGTTAACACATAAAGGTTAGGAATCGCTATGTTGAATAAATTACCTAGATTGAACATTTGACTTTAATTTATTATGCTTTGACTTTGACCTTGTTGGTTTGACTTTATTAATAAATTCTAAATGATGGATTTTTTGATATATTGCTTTGTGTTTCCTAACAAAAAATATGACGGTAATACCCGGTTACGTATTCCGTTGCCATTTAGGGTTAAATATTAGTGATGGAATAAAATCAGAATTTTTGGGGCAGTACACATCAATAACCATTAGCTTCATTAAAAGTTATTGCTCTGCACCTTTCTGGCAACCTGTATAAAGTCTATGATAGATTTCGTTGTACTCGGCCACTCAAACTTTTAACTGAGTACATCTTATCACTACAAAAAAGGTTGCTTCCATCCACATTTAATTTTGTTAATAACCACACTTATAAGTGTGGAAATAGCAGTTGCCCACACTTAGGCTAAATGTGGGGAAGTTAAGTGTATGGAAGTGTTCTCCACACTTAATGGAAATGTGGGTAGAGCTATATTTCCCACACTTATAAATATAGAGTAAGTACTAATTACCAACAATTTATGTGTGGTCATTTTACGCTATGCCTACTCTGGAAGATGCGAGAAGTCATAATTTTCCCTACACTTAAAAGTGTTACTAGTATTGTTTTAGTTTTTAAAAAAATAATGCTGGTAATTAACATAAAACTTATTAAGTTAAAAATAGAACAATTGTATACAATTGTTCTTTTTTTAATTAACAAGTTTTATACTAATTACCAGCACGCAGCACCCTTCATAAATGAATAAAATTAACAAACCAACAAATTAAAATAGATCAAACATCAATTAAATAAATTACATTAGTGCCTGAAAAAAAAAAATTGTAGATATAACAACAAAGACAAAGGTAATCAAAACTAAATATTCTTGAATATTTTTAAATCCATCTTGCTAATTTTTTTGCTGTAGGTAGCTGATTGAACATTTTATTGCTCTATATACTAGCTAAAACTATACTTTGAAAACATGCCTAACATCCAAGAATATATAAAAAAATCTCCATCTCCGTGTTCTTCACTGAGAGATGTTAGCTCCAGAAATGCAACCTGTTAGACAATTGAAACACATAAAAAAAATGAATTATTAAAAAATATAACCAAAGAGATTAATTAGGGCGCAGACTCTGCAGAATCAAGTTTAAAGACTCACAACAAAGCTCAACCAACTATAGAATATCTATAGTCTCAGATATTTTGCAGTCTCAGATGTTAGGTTGCAGTTGCCTTAAAGTAAAGAAGGTCAAGTGCTATTCTTAGAATATCTACATATACAAGTATACAGAAGTAAAAACTTAGTAGCATACCTGTAAAATTGGAAAATCCATCGAGCTAAGGTGTGTGCTTCGGAATTTCCAAGTGGCGATCAAAGTCCAGCTGGAGAGAGCACTAGTGCCACCCTTTGAACAGAGGATAAAATGTTGCGCACATACTTACGAGCCATGGATGCCACGTTGTCTTGCAGATGACTCTCAAAAGCAAATTGAAATGCAATAGTCATGACTGATATGATGTTACTACCAGAAGCAGAATTATCAGTGGAGGATTTATTCCCAAATGGACCCACTTCAAGAGCAGAAGCAAGTGCTAAGGTGCGGTTTGCATTCGATGCCTCCTAGTTTAATTCAACCACATCAATCACCCAAAAAGTCAAAAGAAGCAAAAATTTAAGCCAATCTCCAGAAAATGACATCTATAATTAGAACTCAAATGTCGAAGTAGAAAAGCTACCTTAAAAGAATCAAATGGGATTATGCAAAATCTAGAAGGCAAAAGGGGAGCATCAGGTCTATAGGAGCAAATATAAGTTCAGCACACGTACCAAAAGCATTCTAATCCATTCCACTACATAGCTGCCAAAAGAGATCAGTATATTAGGGGAAAACAAAAACTGAGACCACAGGAGGTAAATGGCATACAAGTTCCAATATGTCCGCATACTATACTTATTTGAGAATATTAAAAAATTTTACAAGTCCACGACATGGGTTTGCAAACAACACAATGACCAGAATATTCAAACAAAATTTTTATGTTTTGCTTTGATGCACTACTCTTCACTTGTCCTGTTTGAGTGGAACAAAACTAGCCACTAGCACTAATTTCTTAGCTTTGAATTATAAACAACAGAACTCTAAAAGCCTGATGACACTAGTCTCTGCGTATTTGTTATAACTTAGCAGGCTACCTGCTGCATCTCTTGATAGCTGATACACAGAAGGAAGTGACAAATACAAGAACAATTACATTCCTATGAAAAATTACCACAGGGCAAAGGAAACCAGGGGAAGACATATGAGGGAGTATGTAATGTAATAAGTCATATTGAACTAGAGAACACATCATCACGACTTTAGCAGTATTGCAATATGTGCATACAAGTGACAGTACAAACAACGTGCAAAAGAGAAGATGCTACATATGCAGACATGTAACAAAATTCACTCTGAATGTACAATAAGAGAATAATATATGAGAACTATGCAAAAAGGGAACCAAACAAACTCACAGAGCTACAAAATCGTCTGAATTGACTCACAAGAGAATAAATACCCCCAAAATCGTCTGAATTGACTCACTGACTCGAAGTTGTGGTTGAAGGCTGCGAATTCACACCCACCTGTGCATTCGACTGCTATTGTACGAATCGTACCCACTCTAACTCTGTCTTTCGCTCTCTGCCTCTAGTTCAGTGGGTGCTTTAGCTAATCACTATGAATCCCACTAAACTTCCATCAACAATCCAAAATGATATTAATGGAGAGACTGGAATAGAGGCTAGAATTAGGATGTCTAGTGGACAACAAAAAAAACTTACAACAATAGTGTTAGAAGTAAGAATAACTAACAAATAAAAAAGAACAGGCTCTTTCTGGTACTGGGGAAACTAAGCACAACAACACCTCAACGACCAAAAAAAGACATTTACAATGAAACCAACCCGATAGACATCAACATGAAACAGAAATCAATTGCCAAAAATAAGGATACCAAACATCATTTGGTAAACAAAGATCCTAATGCCATTGCATTGCAAAATACAAGTCCATAAACAAAAGGTGCCTACAAAAACCAAAGAAAATAAAAACCCTCCCCTCCCCAACATCAGTCCTTGTCAAGGCAGATCAGCTGTTTAACTTCCAAAAGCAGCATATTGAAATAGAGAATGCGCATCTAGTCTTATCGTTTGCATTTGACAACAAGCGAAGCAGATGCTACCAATCACATTATTTTAATCAAGTCTAGAGCTGACACACCCAACTCAGGAGGCTGAGATGGGCAGAAAGGATTAGCTCTTCAAACTCATATATCAAGGCATCTCATGTCAATTAACAATGCAAGGCCCATCTCAGAAGAACCTGGAATTCTGGAAACAGATTGTCCATGTTTAGGAAACATGGAAAAACGAAGGAATTCTGCAGCTATTTCTCACTATGACTCAAGTACCCTAGCAAATTCCCAGACTGTGAAAAGCATTCTAGTCTAGGCTGAAATGTGAAGCAAACCAAGAAAAAAAATTATCCCATCATTGAAATGAGCAGAAGCATGAATTCAAATTCCCTATTGTTGTATATGAAAAGTACTATATGAGAATTTAACAAGCCATTTTGACTGAATCTGCCATCATTCATCAACAAAAATATTGTCCAAATGTGATTTTTTATAACCTGATAGTCGAAATTGGGCATAACTTGAAAAAAATTATGCACACAAGCAAAAATAGGACCAAGCCACATACGAATTGCCTACGCAGAAGAACAGCCAATCAAGCCAACGAAAGCAAGTTGTCGTCGACACCCCTGAATCCCTGATGCCGGCAATAGTTGTCGTCGATGCCCTGGCCCTGACACCGACAAAGGTCACTGTCGATGAGCAAAGCACCCAAGTCGCACCCTCGATCGAGGTAGAGAACCCAAATCACTTTCGACACCTCTGAACCCCTAACGTGCGATAGTCACCGTCGACGCCTCTAACCCCCTGACACCGACAACCCTCAACGAGCAAAGCACCCAAAACTAGTGTCTTCCCCCCTCAATTCCCCTCAAACCCTAGCTTCCTCGATGCTATGCTTGTCATCGAGCCAAAGAACTCGCATGAATTGAAGTCAGTGACGTTTCTTTTTTTATTTTTTTCCCTTAATTACTTTGTTTATATATATAAAATCAACATTCAAATATTTTTTTACCTTCTTAAAAAATTCCCCATAATTAATATATTCACCAAGTTAATTGACAAGTTTATACAGAAAAAATAATTTAATTCCCCACAATTGATAAGTATAGGAAAAGGTTTATGATTTCCCCACACTTATTAAATGTGGAGTGAACAAAACTATCAAATTTGTTATTTTCTGTCACCACACTTCATTAAGTGTGGCGGCACAAATGTGGGAGGATGCATTATTTTCTGTAGTGTATCTTCCTACACGCTTCACTTCTGATGTTTCAAGAACATATGCCAAACAAGATTGTTCAAAAATGGAGATCGACAAACATTTTAGCCCTCGCTTTTTCAGCACGTATGCACTAATCCTACTTACAATCCTTTGATCGACAAGTATGCTCATTGTTGTCCAGTTGAAACTGTTGCGACACTTAGCCTGTTACATCTCTGCATCAGTGATATAAATACTTCTGCAGGAAATAATCTTAATGTAGGCCGGGCCTAATAGAATTAGGCCCGATGGCCACGTATGTTGCCTAGGGCAACAACCCTGGCTATTCCCCAAAACTATATAAGGGGAGCTTAGGGGATAGCCAAGATATAGAAAATAGAAATCTCTCATACTCTCCTATATTCTCTCTCACGGATGAATCACCATCAATTGAATTCTCGGGTTTAGGACGTGAAACCCTAAAGGCGACTCTAGTAGCCGCTTCATATTCTTATTGGCGTGGATTGATTTTCTTTATTATCGTGGACTATTACCGGCAGTATATTTCCGCATCCAGGTTAGTCATATTTCTTCTTACACTTAAAAAGGCAGTACGCCAAAGAGCTCCCAACCCGTGTGGCTGGGAGTTGCCTTGTCGAACCACCCCTCCCAGGTTCGAATTCGGGGGAGCAAATTGTACTTTGTGCATGAAATTTGCAACGGGCCTGGTTTTTGGTCTTTGTGTTCAGGCTTTGACACCTACCCCTGGCATGTTAAGGCTCATTGGGTACCCTTGAGATAGGGGTCTGATGGGCTAGGTCCATTATTGTAAAGCCTGTCGAGGGCTACAAATTTAACCACTACTTCGGTTATTTTATAATTTTTATAGCGTAGGGAAGTAGGGATCGATCCACGAGGAAAGATTTCTTTAAATGGCTAGTTTGCTTCTAAATAATTTTATTAATCAACTTGTTAAATCTAATTTTGATAATTCTAAAACAATTAAAATCTAATGAATAAAAATCTAGAAAAAGACCTAATAACTCTCCTAAATATTATGAATCATATTCTGGAAATAAAACAGTAAAAATATTTCCTGAATCTTTCAGAAAAATAAAATCAGAATATTAACTGAAATTTTAATAAAAACTCAAAACAGCAACTAATAATCAGAAAAATAAATATTAAAATTATCAAACAGTAACCTAAACTAATATTCTGCAACCTTATAAGCATATATCTTCAGAATAATTTCAGATTTAATTCAGGAAAATTAAATCAGCCAATTACTGCAGAATAATCAAACAGAATATTAAATCTTAAATTGGAAATAAAATATTCTGCATAAATAAAAATACGAAAATAATAAAGAAAATCACCCTAATCCCAGGACACAAATTTCTGGACCTAAAAATACTTAATAATCGTAAATTAAAATTACAAATCGAAATATTCAGAATTAATAAACAAAAAACCTGCACTTATCAATTTCGAAAAATAACTCTGAAAAATTATCAAATAATTTCCAAAAATCACGAAACTGAATATGAACAGACTAGGACAATTTATAAACCCTAGGAATTTATTGAAACCGAAAAATAACGAAAATAACTATTGTTAGTCTAAATTCAAACAAACCGGTAATTAATTACTAAGACTCAATCTAAAATTATAACCACTCCAAAAAATTAAACTCTAAGCTATCTAAAAATACCTAGACACTCCTAAAGATTATACTTTTGGGGGGGTTTGATTGAAATTATATTGAATCTAATAAAAATAGAACAAAAATTAACAACTAGCCAAATTAACGCTAAGTAACAAATAATAATCGAAAGTTATCAAATTTATGAAGAATACTTAGTATAATCTCAATCCACCATGCGAATTAATATTTATCATTAACACACAAGTTAATTTCATTCATGAGTTAAACTGTAGAAGAGATCCACCAGCGGTTCTTCCCCGTTTTTCCTTAGATTTTAGTTTACTTAGGTCCAGCCCTAATATAAACCCTACTAATTTGATAATCTTTACACCAGCGTAAAAATTTAACCAAATTAGAGCATTACGTATTAGAAAAACATCATTTAACACTTTGTAACCAATTTACCAACAAATCGATTTAACAAAGATCTAAAGCGATTACCTAATTAAAAGAGATGGGTTTGAGCCATCCATGATTAATTAGGGTGATACCTAGGCCTAAAAGATTATAACTTTTACGTATTACAATCTTCTAAACTATCAATCGAAATTGTATTTAATCAACTAGCATGCATTCTAATCGATTTAACACAAGTTTCATAAACGATAAACGCTAATCGCTAAAGAATCATGAATATAATTCAACTAGGCATTAAAGCACACAACTTGTTTCAAAATAATTAATTTAGCATGGCTTCAAGAAGATTATACTAAGCACAAAAAATTACTCACTCATGTAAAAATTAAAATTACAATAGTAACTTAAATATTTCATGTCTAGTCAACAAACTAAACACAAAATTAAATAAACAAAGTGGGAATAATAATACTAACAATAATAATAATAATAAAATAAAATAAAAAGTCCTACTTTTAGTGATGATTGATGATCAGATGAAGCATGCGTGGGCTGGAGAAGCTTGGGCTGAGATTGATATCTATGCTGTGCGTGTAGAGGAGGAAGGGAATGGCTGAAGCTATGCGTGAGCTGAAGGAGAAGAAGAAAAGGCTGATGTATGCGTGTGTGGAGAGGAGGAGAGGAGGGTTGTGGCTGATGGGGAAGTTGCCTTCTGCTGCTGTGCGTGGGGTCTGTTGTAGAGAGGAGGGGCTGAACGTGAGGGCTGTGCGTGCTGGGTGAAGAAGAGGAGGGAGAAAACTGATGAAGCAGAAGAAGCTGATGAAGAAGAAGATAGTGGTGATGGAGAAAGATGGGGATGGCGTGGGGTTAGATGATGGGGTGAGGAGATGATGGTGGAGCGTGGCTGCTGTGCGTCGACGTAGAGAAGGATGGAGAAGATGGGATTTTATTGCTGCTGAGTGGGGCTGAACGTGAATAGGAGAGGGGAGGAGGATGTAGGTTTAAAATAATATGGGTTAGGTTTTTAGGGTTTCCTCCTCTTTTTCCTTAGTTTTCTTCCTCTTCAAGTCTTTTAGCTTTTCCATAATTCTTGAATCCTAGCCCAAAATAATAACTATGAAAATAATATTATCTTCATAATTATTCTTGGACCGTTTTGTGACCAAGTGTATAAAATCGAGCTTCTACATCCTTTCTCCTTCTCTTTATTAATTTAACACTGATCCTGAAAAATATATAAAACAAATCAAATTAAACGAAATAAAATATATAATATACTAAAAATAATTACAAAAATAGTGCATGATTTTTGACTTAACAATTATCAAAAAACAAAAATCTTAAAAGGCAGTACACTGTACTTTTTGCAACGTTAACATGACTTTACTCTTAGCTTAGGTCAAACATTAATACACTGACTGTTTTTTGTAGCAACTTGATTTTTGTCTACTTATATTATGAGACGATGATGAAGCATCAGAGTGAGAAAAGGTCCAGATTGGAAGGTAACATTGGAAAGAGGCTCTGCGCGCTTTGTGATAAAAGGATGACATTAATTAAATAGTCCACTCTTTGAGGCTTCCAAATTGTCGAGAAATAGCTTGGTCGATGTCTTTGTATATGGTTAACCTATTCGCAGCAATTCCATTGTCTTAGCTGATGCTATGCTTATGGTCATCAGCCTTCGTACGTTGTTTGGTTTACTCATTTTCACGAACTTGACAGTATCATTTACTCTTTTTTTGGGTTGGGGGGGGGGGGGGGAGGGAATATTATTTGCGCATTAATGCTTCTTGTTGCCCGCATATAGTACTCTTCTCCACCCCCACTTCAATTGATATTTAACTAGTGCTAAGGACCCACGTGATACATTGAAAATTTTATTAGTTTAGTTACAATAATTGTTTATAGTTTAGTTGATAGTTAGAATATCACAATAAGAATGTGTTAAAAGGGAAGATACTCTTGCCATAAAAAAAAATGATAATACTCACTTGGATCCTCGTACACTGAGAATTGAAATAATCAAGTAATTATCACATATTACCATAATAATATCTATTAAAGATATATAATCTTACAATCATTAATTATTAATACTGGCTTAAACTCTTGTGCTTTGAAAATCGAAAGCAAATTGGTATCGTTTCGTAGTAAATTTTGGAGGTATTTTGATGTATATATAGGTACTGTTACTGAGATTGTAGTGTATCTAAGCTCCCTAATATTTCATATTTATATTTATATTTCTATTCAAATACATATGAAAAAACAGTGATGATGAGAATCAAATATCTTCTATTATTTCTTGATAATAATAATTTTTTTATGGTAATTAAGATATCAAATATCAGAATATATGTGTGTGACTATGTGTCTTTGTAATATTCATATTAGTTGCCCAAGCTTGGTGAAAGTTGGAAACCAAATATGCACAATAGATTATCCGTAGCTGATGTATTTAGTTTATTATAATATAATACATTATTTTTTGTAATATTAGAAGTCTATAATACGATTTTTTGATTAAAAGTAATCTAATATAATTTTTTATCATTATTAAGTAGTGTCTTTTTTATTTGGAAAAAAACATTTGGAATTGTAATTAGTTTTATAAAATCTTTTTTTGGAAAGAAAATCTTCTATTTATAATTGACTAATTGCAGTTATTATATCGTCCACCCGGTTGTACAAATGCAATTGTACAACCGGACCCACAAAGAAAACTATCAGATTTCGGCTCACTAAAAATACTCTATAACTGACTAAAATACGCTGTTGTGTATCCTGTTTCGCTCACTAAAAATAATGTATAGCTTACTAAAATATTTTAGTGAGTAGAGACAGTTTTGGTGAGCTAATACGTACTTTTAGTGAGTAAACATACCGAAACTAATGTATCTTATGTACCGAAGTTTCACTTAGTAAAAATATTGTATAGCTTATTAAATTTGCTATCTATTACATAATATAAAAGAAATGTTGAGTTGACTTGCATGAGAGTGATTTTAGGAGATTGACTTATTTACAACCATTGATCAAATACTCTGGCAAATCTCAGCCATCAATAAAAAATTTAATTGTTTTATAAAAAATGAAAAGTATTGACTGAGGTACTGGGTGCATTAGGTCACAGGTTCGATTCTCTCCTCCCCCATTGTATTACCTTTTGTGGCTCCTACGGACCCCAAAAAAAATTCGTTAGTAACTTCCTTGATTCTCTCTCTCTCTCTCTCTCTCTCTCACACTCACACACGTTAACTCCTTAAGACCAACTTCTCATAAAATTTTTCATCATTTTTTCCCTCCATCCAAATATAAATTTAGGGCTCATTTATGAAAGGTAAATGGTAGGATCTATATCATTAGTCAGTTAAGTATAAAATCGGATAATATAAGTTTTATATATTTACTTTTAAAATGAGTACTACTTTTGTTTTTAAACTTATTATTTTTTGTCATTCATAAATTGATTAGTATGTTGTTAAAAATATTTTAAGAAGAGACACAACTTTATAGAATAAGAATCTGTGTTATACATAAAATCCAAATAAACAATATTTTTAATTTTTGTATAAATTAAATACTATCGATAGTCTATCTGTATGCTTTCATTTATACCTAAAAAGGATAACCTATGAAAATTCCATTTAATAGTGCTTAGCAAAATTCCATGAATTACAACCACAACTTAAATAAGCTATCAAAACTCAACAACATTAACAAAGTATCCGAATTCACACCCAAACAAACAAACAAAAAGATTGTAGATTGAGAATTATTACAATTCGTACCACTTAATTATATTATAGCTCGAGACCATGCATTGTATTTGCAATATCCCCCCCCC
>JACYFF010010365.1:11588830-11611414 GCA_017589665.1 Selenicereus undatus | reverse complement strand
AACTCACTAAATTGTATTCTAGTTATCTATATTTTTTTAGTGAGTTATGATATTTATTTACTGAGTTGTTATATCATACAACCAGTTGTTGTTAGCGGTTTTAATTACCGCAAGTGCACGGCGTAGCTGTAGCTAGCAACCGGCAAGTACGGGTCGAATCCACAGGGAACTTGGCTTCAACTACCAGAATTAATTAAACTACTCAAGCTAGGCAATCGCAATTTTGGGTTGAAGACTAAACTAAGAAAAACGAAAACAGCTAAAAAGTGTAATGAACTGCAGAATAGAAAACACTTAGGTTGGAATTAACAGCACGAATATGCTAATGAATCAGTTACTAACCCAATCACATATTCCCAAGAATGCATCGCATATGGATAGATTGTCAATTGAGCCCATCTCCTCCCTCTCTCAAGGGTCGAAAACTAATCCTAGAACTATAGTCACCTATTTTCATGGGACTAAAGGTTGAAGGATTACAAGATTCACAATCTCTAATCCCAATTAGAACTTAACTATTTTCATGTTAAAATCCTAATTGTCTGCTAAGACGCACTAGGTAAAGGTTTCGTCTCTCAACGCTCCCCTAAACCCAAATAAAAACGATGAATGTTCTTTCGAGCATTTCATCGAACATGTGGCATGCATAGCAGAATTTGCAATTGCAAAACAAAGGGAGAACATGGATTGGGCTAGTACAAAATTCAATTCTACATATTCGGCATCGATCCCAACCTAAGTTGAGGGATTTAGCCGACAATCATATTTCTAACATCAATCGCGACATTCAAGTTCATAACCACCGCAAACTTCAAAGAATTGAAAATCAGGAACGAGAGGAGGATTTAGAGAAAAGAACCTGTAATTAATTGAATAGATTCAAGGAAGTACAAGCTTCAATCCCATAGCGAAATCGATAATGCAAAAATAAAATACTCTCTACTAAAACCTAAAAATCGCCTCAAAAGGGTTCTGGGAAACGAAAAACTGAAAAGTAAAAACTGAATCCACTAAAACAGCCCCGAGAGAAGTTTTAAGTCGCGACGCGGAACGGGGGTGGCACAGTCGTGCCCAGAGGCACGGGGTGACCGTGCCAAAACACTGACGGAACGCCAAGAAAACAGCCGAGCCGAGCCGTGCCAGCGCCACGTGGCACGGCCACACCGTGCCATGTGGCACGGTCGTGCCACGTGGCACGGTTAGACCGTGCCATGTGGCACCGGCTTGGCTTGGCCAGTTCTTCGTCCTCCGGTTGTGCCGCGCGTGCTCGATTGTCCGGGACTTCCGTGCGATGCCTTTTCGCGGCTTTTCTCCCTTCTTTAGCACCTCCTTCTGCCAGATATTATTCATCTTTCCTCTTCTTCAATCGAGTTCCTGAAAATATCGAAAGATGCTGCATAAGTAAAAAGTATGCAAAAGGAGACCGATTTGACCCTTACTTAACACGATAAAGCGTGAAAATGGGGAAGAAGCTAGGTCAAAAAGGGGCTAAAAATAGTGTAAAATAGAGGTTCATCAGTTGTATAGAAGAAGTTGTACAATCGAATTTCAGCTCACTAAAACTGTATAACTCACTACAATACTTAGTGAGTTGAGACACAATTTTAGTGAGTTAATACATACTTTTAGTGAGTGGATAAATCAAGCCAATGCATCTTATATACCCTAGGTTTCACTTAGTAAAAGTACTACATAACTTATTAAAATGGACTATTGTACTAAAAAATTTTTATTGTTAATCTGAAACTCACTAAACTATATTCTAGTTGTCTACATTTTTTTACTGAGCAATGACATATATTTAGTGAGCTATGGCATATATTTAGTGAGTTGGATTATATTTAATTAATTCACTATATTTCTATTATACTCACAAAATATAATACAAACAGCTTTATGTCATAGTAAAAAATGATTGAGCTGTAACATAATTCAAGAACTTCACAATATTATTTGCTGGCTATCTATACTATTCTTTTTAGTGAGCTATGCCATTTATTTAGTGAGCCATGAAAGATATTTGGGGAGCTATAAAATGTAGTGCGAGACAACAGATTTTTTATAGTGAGCTACACTGATAGTGAGCTATTGTTTTCCCTGTTAGGCACAAAATTAATTATAGTGATTACATTTGGTGAGCAGCGAACTGATTTATGATTACTGAATACAAGCTCAATACAAATAAACTAAATGTATTTCTTTAGTGAGCCAACGACTATATTTAGTGAGCACATAACTCATATTGGTGAGCTGTTGTTTCTTATATGTACATAGCAACAATGAAAATATCATCTGGAAAAACAATCATAACATTTGTGGTGAACTATAATGCAATAAAGGTGAGCGCGTAGGTCAATCCTAGTGAGTCAAAAGTTTCTTTTAGTGAGCAAAAAACCGCTCTGTAGCACAAGGCAATAAATTTTTCTATAGTGAGCTAAATGTATACTGCTAATGAGCCAACGACTATATTTAGTGAGCACAGAACTCATAATGGTGAACTATCGTTTCTCGTATGTCACAAACCAAAATTTACATTGAATGAGTGCAATCTAGTTCGAAAATTTCGAAATTAACTTATCAAAATGCAAAATAAACAAACACAACTTTCAATCCCGAAAACAAAAATAGAGATAAAAAAAACGCTATCAAACTTGACGAACAATTCCGTTTGACGAAGATTCAACATCAGTAGCGACATTAAGACCAAACTCAGTCATTTAATAATTGTTGAACACTAAAGCAATCGAAGCAACGAAGAGTAATCGAACAATGGGGAGAATGAAAGCCGCGATTTCAAAAGATTGAGGAGCATGAATTTTTTTAAAAAAAAATTGGGTCAGGGCTCAGCAGTTGGAGGACTCAAAACTGCTGTTGGTGGGCCCAGGTGGACAATTGAGTTGTCCACCCGGTTGTACGTAATAATTTGCGGACTAGCTGCTATATTTTTATAAAAATAGAAACTATTAACTATCTTAGAAATTTTATGAAAGTGGCATCTGTCAAAGGGGATGCACACACACACACACACATATATATATAAACAAAACAAACCATTCTAATTTCGTAACACATGTCGTTCTCAAAAAATTTTAAAACTAATTAATAGTTTTTCAGGGAATATTGTGTGCAAATAAATTAAAAAACAACTATAATAAAATATTATAATTTTCAATCTTACCAACTTTTAAAAGCATGTAATTCATAGACATACAATGTTCAAATTCATTGTATTTTAAAGATTTTGATGACGTCAATTAGTATTATTAAAACAATTAGGCTTGCCAGAACCACATGGATTAGTGAACTGGTGAAGCTACCGGGTCATTGGTCAAATTGGTCTGATCGGTCAGAACGGATTAGATGGAGTTTTTTAATTATTCAAATTAACAACTATTCTTAAATATTTGTGTACTAAATTCTTAAATTATTAACTTTTAGACTAATAAATACAAAGTATTAGCTTTGAAAATGTAGTAGTTTTTTAAATAAAAATAAGTAGTGCATCTACATATTCTTACGTAATTTTATATTTTTCTACAACTTAAAACCAATATTATTTATATTAGAAAATAAATTAATAAGAAAATGCACCCACAATATTTTTTGGATAGACAATATATTATCAATTCATTATGGGGGTGTTTGGTAACAACAACTTTTTGAGAAAAAATAGCTGTTTGAGAGAATTTGGATTGTTTTGATCAAGTCAAACAGCTAAAGAGTATTTGGTAAAGAGCTGTTTACAATAGTTGTTTGGCTCCAAAAAGCTTTTTTTGAAAAAGCTATTCTCATTAGCCTTTTGAGAAGAGTTTTTTTGTAGAAATGACATAATTATCCATAAGTTTGAAAAAATTACACACATCCCATTAAAAACAAATTCATAAATAAGGGCATAAATGAAATTTTACCAACATATTGTTTAGAAACAACTAATTTTTACCAAACACTTTTTCTAAAAACAGCTAATTCAAACAGCTAATATAAAACAACTAATTCAAACAGCTAACAGCTAATAACTAATACAAACAGCTAACAGCTAACAGCTAACAGCTAATACAAACCGCTAACAGCTAACAGCTGTTTACCAAACAAGGCCTATATAGAGTGTCACAACAAAAGAAATTTTGAAAATAAAAAAAGGAAGGTAGTTAAACAAATCACACTTGGTCAAAAGACAATGGAGGAGCCATTATTCTATAATAAACAAACGAATTAGACAAGTGGCACAAATGTGTGATTGCTTTGGTGGTTGAATTATGTGAAGAATACACTAATTAAATATGAGGTGCGTGGTTCAAATGTGCTTATGCTTAACAAATGTTATATTTTTTTGTGAGTGTGTTTCAACCAAAAAATAAAAAGAAAATAGTAGGTGAATCGATTTGGATACTCGGTTTAACCCATAAAACCATGCAGTCCAACCAATCTTTGACTGGTTCTTCACTTATCTATTAGTACAACGATTTAATGCCCGTAGTCGGATTGGATTATGGTCCAGTTCCCAACTGAACCGATTCGACTGGCCAGTCCAGTCCGATTCTGATAACCTTTCTCTCCAGTAGTATATCACCTCTTTGAATCCCCAATGCATATTTTAGGTGTTATGCTTTAGATTTTGGAAAGAAAAAGAAAGAAATTAACTAAAAACACCACAAATTTGTCAGCCTTACTTCATTGCTATATCTCTCCCTTCCCAATGAGACCCCTATAGCGAAAATAAGTTCTTTCCTTTCCCACAAAATGGATGAAATCACATTGTTGTTTGCGAAATATTTTTCGTAGCATAGAACGCTGGAAAAAAAGGACACAATGCAGAGTCTGCCCATGCCCTTGCCGAGCACAAAAGACAAACAAATAAAGAAATAGAATAAAGAAAAGGCTATTGAACAATGGATGGGTGGCATATAATTAGGGCTATCAAATGGATCGGGTCGGATCGACCTATTTAATAAACGGATCAATTTTGTATCGACCTTGAAAATAGCTTAGATTTACTCAAAACTGAAAAATAACAAGTTTTCACACTAAACGGTCAAATCGTGTCGACTTCGGGTGGAAATCGGTTCGGGTCGGGTCGGGTTTGTGTTTCTCTTAGCAAATTCGGGCCGGGTTCGGATCAGATTATCGTGCCGGATTAGATTTTAACAACCTTACATATAATTTCATTAAGTTTTTTACTTCCTCTAAATGAGACCCTCGCTAAGAGGTGATAGTGTTGTTATTTGTAAGCTCTCCGCCTCCCTGCCTGTTGAAAATTGAAAACAATTCTCTACCTTAGCGCCATAGACATTCAGACTTTCATGGCTCCACATCTGTAGGTCGCACATGGCACTGGGTCATTGGGGAAAGCGAATTTTCAGCGCCACCTCTCTTTCTCTATCCCTCATGATTGAAGTTTGATCGGTCTAGATCTTAATCGTCATAGCACACTTCCTCCTCTCAACCTTTGATGTCGGCGTTGGAAATTACTACCGGTGGTCACCTTTTTAAGCCAAACAAAGGAAACTCGGATTTTCAGTTCAGAGAGCCAATCCGAACATATAGTTTTTTCGGTTTAATTGAATTTTGACCGATTTGACCAACGAGTGAGTTAAATTGTCTTTTTGGACCCTGGTGAACTGGTTGAAATAGTTGGTCTGGTCCGACTCTCATAACATTGGTTGATTGCATTACATTGCATTCAACCAAGTATGACATTAAAGCAATTAAACTAACTGTTTTAAGTGGACCTCTACCTAGACACAAATTCTAAGTGAAAGTGTTATTTCAAAGTTTTATAGTGAGATGCATACTTCGAGAGACCATCCTAAACTCTCAATAAAGCATCTCCAAGTGCAATATAAAGCATTTTTCCAAACTATCTCTCTGTAAGTTTCTGAGTGTGCTTACTTAGCTTTCCATAAGGTCTAAGTTAAGCAACCATCAAGGCTTACTAGTAAACTAAGGAAAGGTTTCGAGTGAGTTTGTTAGTGCCACACGGGCTTGAGTTTGAGTGGAATCATCAACCCATGGCAAGTAGTATTAAGGTCAACCCAAACCCGACTCCGATGTCTCGCCAAACACTGACGAAATGGGGTAGGTAGGGGGCCTATCTGTGAAGAAAGCGTTACAGGATTGGGTAGAGGAGAATATTACGGATAAAAATCCTACATCGAATAAGTGATGGGAGGGTCATGGGGTTATAAGTGGTGGCACTGCACACCCCATCATGCTGGCCTTTTGAAGAAAGAGTAATGACCCCGTAATACTATCCTACTTCGTTGGAGTGTGTAACACCCCCAATGCGTATGTCTTGCCGCTGTCCAAAAGGATAAGACTTTAATACGTGCATTAGATATAACATAGCTAAACATAGATTACAACCATACACATTCAAACATTTTCAAACCCTTATATACAAACAACTGCTAACTACCATAAGGTTTACACACCATAATAGAGCAATTACCCATCATAATAGAGCAATTACCCATAGAGTTTACAACTACATCAACTGAATACCTCAAAGTACAACTTCTCAAAATATTCATGAACTAACATCACTACTGATTTATCTAGATTCCCTTGTTCACTTATTTTCTTCAGCTAGTTTGCTAGTATGAGAGAGATTCACTGAGTATTTGCCTAAAATAAAACATGATAAATATTTCAAAATGTGAGTTGAAGTTCAATACATGTATTCCTGCATTGTTAAATGATCACTGAAAAATTGATTGGGCCCACTTTGCAATTCATTTTAGTTTAAAACAATGAATGAGTTGAATGTAAAACCGTATTGCTAGATATTATCTAGTAGTGAACCCCCGATAACTGTTACGATCTATAAATAGTAGTGAACCCCCGGTAACTGGACAACGAGTGCGCTATAAATGACGGCTGACGGGGTCACTAATTAGGTGATAAATCACTTAATAAACTGATTCATTGATATAATTACCAAGACACTAGATCGTTGATAAATACATTCTAATTTCTAAAGATACAGACAATGGACGTATCTAGGATTTTTAAAATGCAATCTCACTTGATAATATTTATGCGCAATGGGGAATAATAGACTAGACCTCGATTCTACTTAAGAAAGATAATTATAGGTATATGTACAACACTCACTCTCATAATTTGTAATTTTAATAGAAATTTATTAATTAAATGGTATCCATAACTCAAACAATTCAATATGAGACAAGTTACACTAAGATGATTCGAAAACTAAATAAATTAAGGTAATTTAATTCGAGGCAAAGTAATTTGGAGTAAATAATTGAGGTTATAATAGAAAGGCCTTGATGGTTATAAATGAAATATGGAGTTTTTTTTTATTTATATTTCTAATATGGATAATCATGGTTTAAGGGCAAGACGAGTGTAGTTAGGTTCGGGATAGCTTTAATCACAATGGCTTGACCCGACAAACACTGTTCTTAAGTCATTACTCTTCTCATTTCTCCGATTTTATTTACATGTCCATTTGGTTCAGTTTTCCAACCCAAGTAAGTTTCTAAGCACAATCAAAGTTGTTAAACTTAGGCCCGGTTCTTTTCGTTGGTAAATTAGGGTTGTTAAAGGGTGAAGTTGGTTGAGTTAGATTGAAGTGGGTTAAAGTTGGTATTTTTTGTTGAAATTGATTGAAGTGGGTTAAAGTTGGTATCTTTTATTAAAGTTGGTATCTTTTATTGAAGTGAGTGAAAATTGGTTAAAGTGGGTGGAAATTGGTTAAAGTGAGTTGAAGTAGGTTGAAATAGGTTGAAATTGATAAAGTGAAAAAGACCAATGAAAAGAACAGGCCCCTTAGCATCATTAATAATCATCCAAAACTCTTAATAACACTTCTACTTTTCATGGTTTCTTTCTTCTCTCATAAATCAAGCTAAATGGTCCTTAAAGCTAAATGCCCCTTTAAGGACCATTTACCTTTCTTTCCTTCATATAATTACCTTAATTTTTTTCCTTCATATAATTACCTTATTTTAGTCAAAACACTCAAAATTACACCATGATCAACCTTACACATTTTTCAATACTTTTCTTCACATAATCACTCAAAATGTTCCCATAACCTCACTTGCATTATTAATCCAAACAACATCTTTTGGTCATTTGTGGGATTTTCCATAATCTGCTAATTTTGGCAAAACTCACACAACATTATTTTTCAAGCCCACAACATATCCAACCTCCGAATTTCTTCTAATTCAATTCAAATAAACATACTTGATTCAAAAAATAACTTTACTCATGCATGGTCATGAAACCCTAGGATATGTACTCAATTGAAATTTACATCCAAACCACCATTAATGGATTTAATATGATCACCCACAACTTTAAATTCCTTTTTCATACCAAAGATCACAACAATAAAATAAACAAACTCAAATTCACGATTTCTTGATTCAAACTCACTTGATCAAGTTTAAACCCAACTACCCATAATATCCAACATCTCCAAACGCAATAAAAATTTCATGCTAGCATTTATTTTGATCATATGAACACAAATAATAACTAAAACAATCACAAAAACCAAAAATAAATTAAGACGGGGTGGCTGGTAGTGCTACGGTGGTGGGTGGTTGGTGGTAGCCTAGACTGGTGGCAGGCGGCAGCAGCAGCAGGGGAACTATTGGGGAGGAGAAGAGAGGAGGAAGAAAAAGAAGAAAATTTGGTTTTTGCTTTGGCTAGATTATTATTATTATTTTTTTACTTATCTTGCTTTATTTGGCTTATTTTTATTCATCCAATTTTTGCTAATTGTAATTTGATATAAATAATAATAATTAGCTTAATTCAATTGCACTAACTTTTTGGGCTACTAATTGGGCCCAAATGAATTAGGCTCAGAAAAATAGCAGCCATTGTGATAAAATTTTGCGTAGCTCAATATAAAATTTTTGTGATGTTATGAAAAATAATTTATCGCTTAATCAGATTTACCGGGCTCTATTATCGATTCACTCTAAATTTTTACGATAATTAAAACTCGAATTGCAAAGTTGGACCCAAAATGAATTTTTTCCAAACAGAATGATTAAATGCGACAAACAAATGCGAAAAAATCAATAACATGACTTAATTAAATAAATAATCATGGTTTAGGGTCGGGTTATTACAGAACTCTTGGTGAGACATCGGAGTCGAGTCTAGGTTAGCTCTGATATTACTTGTCACAGGGCCATTATTTTCTCCTCAAAAGGTCAGTCTGATGAGGTGTGCAGCGCTACTATTTATAAGTACATGACCATCCCATCACTTATATGATGTGGGATTTTTATCCGTGACATTCTCCTCACTCAATCCTGTGACGCCTTCGTCACAGATGGGGTCCCTTGCCTACCCCATTCGGTCAGAGTGCTTAACGAGACATCGAAGTCGGGTCTGAGTTAGCTCTAATACCACTTGTCATGGGGCTATTATTCTCATCCTAAAAACTGGTCTAATGGTGTGTGCAAACCCGCCGCTTATAAGTCCAGAACCCGCCCGTCACTTATCTAATGTGGGATTTTTATCAATGACAGCAGGCAGGGGCCCCATTTGTGATGAGGGTGTCACAGGATTAGGTGGGGGAGGATGTCACAGATCAAAATCTCACATCAGATAAGTGATGAGAGGGTCTTGGGCTTCTGAGCGATGACGCTGCACACCCCTTTTGACCGGCCTTTTGGAAAAAGAGTAATGACCTCGTGACAAATAATATATTTGACTTATAATATTTTTTAAATAAAATTGTCTTAAAATACGAAACCTATTACTTCCCTAAAAAACACAGAAAATAACATATTCTTAATTCTGAACTACATTTGGTGCCTCTTTTATTAGACTGGACCATTCAAGTAGACACTCAATGTTCAACTGCATTCATAAGTCCACTTAAATCTCCCTTACACTGGAATAGTCAAACAGAATACACTTATCTATGGAGGGTCAGATAAAGTTAACTCAACAATTTAAAAAATGAAAAAGGTTTGCCCAATAAAAAGCCCAGAAGGAAAGCTTACCAAAATTGCGTCAGAACATGTTAAATATATTGGACTTATAATATTTTTTAAATAAGATTGTCTTATACGAGACCTATTATTTCCCTAAAAAACATAGAAAATAACATGTTCTCAATTCCGAACTACATCTGGTGCCTCTTTTATTGGACTGGACCATACAAGTAAACACTCATTGTTCAACTGCCTTTATAAAAAAAAGGGCAGCCCGATACACAAGCATCTCGCGTTCACGCAAGGTCCGGGGTCCACATTCAACTGCCTTCATAAGTCTGCTTAAATCTTCGTTATACTGGAACAGTCTAACAAATTACACTTATCCATGGAGGGTCAGATAAATTTAGGCCAATAATTTAAAAAATGGAAAAGGTTTGCCCAATAAGAAGCCCAGAAGGAAAGCTTCCCAAAATTGCATCATTTTATGGACTATCACTAAGGCTCCATTTGGTCCACAGAAAATTTGGTGGAAAGAAAAATTGAAGAAATTAAAAAAAATATGTTAAAAGTTGTATTCAAATAGACACGAAAAAATAATAACAATGAAAGTCACATCTTTTATTATTTATTATTGATGATGATGATGATGATGATGATGATGATGATAATTGTGAATTTATAACAAACAAGATATAAAATATGTGTATGTGATTATGTGTTTTATAGTATTCCAAATTGATTGTCAAATATTAGTAAAAATTGAAAATCAAAACATGTACAATAGATTGTCTGTCCAGTACATCTATTTTAGTTTAATATAATGCATTGTTTTTGGTAATGTCATAGCATTGTTAGGTATGGGGAAAGAAAATCTTCTCTATGTAAAAAACAAAAAGGTTTTAGATTTTAAAAATCCCGACCTTTATCAATCTGTTGCAGATAATCTTATTTTAAAAATACATAGGACTAGGTTGTACTTTACTCTGATTTAATTCCAGCATACCACCACAAAGTTCCGGTCACTTTGATTCAATGGTGGGATGATGTGGTGGCCGTGGAATCCTATATGACCGTTAATTAAATAAAATAAAAGTTCTCTCTCCTATGTAAGCAATGTTTATGAATTAAAAATAAACAAATATATATATATATTCTCTCTCCTCCTTTAACTAAATACTAAATAGGTTCCTTTTTGTAATATAAACTAAAAAACTTATATATATATATATATATATATATATATATATATATATATATATATATATATATATGTACACACACACATATATATATATATAGTCAAATGATATTACTCAATCTCTAGCCAAGTCACAAGCCCTAGATATGCACCTACAATTGAAAGAAATTGAAATGTTTCATATACGGTTTTCAGAAATAATATCACGAAAGAGCATATCACATGAGGAAATTAATCAGATGAGGTTTTTCATGCCTTCATGAACTCAGTGGCCTCATTACTTATATCCACAGTTTTGAGATCCTGATTGTGGCTTATCGTCTATCAATCATGGTTAGATCAAATGTATTTAAACATAAATTTATAAAGAAACTATAATGCATATATTAATACAATTCTACATGAATTGCTACCACTACCGTTTATCTAAATTCCAAGGGGTCAAAAGGCGACATACTCATGACGATAGGTACCACACACATGGGAATAAATTCTTTCATTTTCCATTTTTCAGGTAAGACCAACATATTCTCAAATTAATAAAAAAAAGTAGTGTTTTCTTCACCAAACTTGTTGGAATTTTTTGTGAAAAAACTTAGAGACATCAGGGAGATCTTTTCCATTAATTTGGGATTACAACACGTCAAACAATGAGACTAGTATTGATGCAAGAATATATCAAGAAAATGTAAAATGCATCAACATATCAATACAATAAAGTACTAGAATTAGAATATGATAAAAATATAGATAAGACAGAGTTAGGAGGTATATAAAGTTTAGATGGAGTTTGGGTTGAAGCACGCTGAAGCGCTTCTTCTTTGGAGACCACTGCACTGGTAAATTATCAATTAATAAGTGCGACCTCTTCCCAAGATTTAACAACCAATGAGTCCTATTTGGATGCAGCAAGGAGGACCCCGAACCAACCTCTCACCCAAATGCTCAAAATATAAAAGTGATATAGGATTTGACAAAGGAATGCATTATCAACAATACTTTCTCTCACGCTAGTTAGACGACTTCGAGGTTCTAGGGGAACATAAAATACTTGTGGTGTATCATCTCCTCTTAATTGGCACTCCAAAAGTACACATCCCAGCTATGAAACTTACACTTTTATGTTGAGAGTCGTTGCATAGCAACAATTTAATCCAGTTGTTACAAAGAACCAACCAATCAATATGAACTTTAAACCCCATTTGAGAAAACAAGTAGTTTCATCCCATGGCCACAATGCCACATGACTAAATCAATCAAATATTAAATAAGAAATGTTTGCATTCAATGCTAAATACTTGTAAAGAAAATTAAGACCATTAACTTGACCAAAGGTTACAATTTCGTAATGAAGAGAAATTGACTAAACCGTTAAGGAAATCACAAATACCTTGATCAAAAAATATTTAATAATATAATAAGATGATTTGCAAAAATTAAGGAGATATAATTAATTTTAAATCATATTTTCCAACAATCCTCTCATGATTTAAAATTAATAAACATTCTAAGAATAAGGAAAATACTTTGATATTATGAGGACATGATACCATGTAATAGGTGTAGGTACCTTCCGGATTTGAACCTACACTTTGTGTAAGCGGTTTTTCATCTAAAGGACAATAGTGGCATATAAACGTCTTGAACTAAGGCTTTTGTAGCTAGATTTCAAACCACCACACACATGGTATGTGTAATCAGTATGATTCTATCAGCGGTGTGCATTCTGATCATGCACAGCGAATCTCGTATCATGAGTGTTGTTGACTCCCTTAGTAACTAGGAAAGTTTTGATGAAACGCAAAATTACTTAAGAGGCTTAAAAAGAAAACATGAATATTATGAAGTCCCAGAAAACAAAATCGTGAAAATTGATTTAGGTAAGAATATATGTACAAGCTCAGCCTAACAAACTGATTGCTTAAAAGGACAAAGTTTATTTACTTGCCTTGGACAAAATAATTGCCTCAAAAAATTATCTGCTCACGTGTAAATTAAAATATATGCATGATCTTGACTTATCAAGTTGATTGAGAAAATTATTTGGCAACCTTGCAAAAGTCTTGATTTTATATTTATCATGATTCTCACTTGCCTTACACGTTGAAGATAAGTTAGGCAAGAATCTCTCCATTCAAGCAAGGTATGATATTTTATTATAAGATATTGCAAGCTTGCTTGGTACAAGAAACCTCTGCAAATTTTTTAAGAAGGCAAGAAGGTGAATCGTATCAATCACAATCAAAGGAGTGAAAGCAAGAAGATCCAATCAGAAGCTGACCACCAGAATTCAAGGCTCTGAATTGATATATTAGCATATCCTGGCTAACTTGCCTTATTCAATGGACGTGTACTCAAGCCTATAAATATCAATCAAGTTCAAGTAGATGAGCACAGTGAAGTATTACGAAATATTGCTCTTGAACACTTTCATTTGAATGTTTGTACTGAGTCTAATTCTTGTGATCATATATTGAGGTGAAAATTATTATTAAGGAGTGAACTTGGAGTTTGTGAGGTTAAACTCCACCCAAGCTTATACCAAGGGGTTGGTCTAAGTGGTTGAGATCTCTAGAGTGAGGTAGCTCTGAGAGATAGAGTGGGTTTATCTTAATAATACAAGTAGAGAGTTAAATCCTAGAGTTGGATAACTCTAGGCGGGGACTTAAGCCTATTTGAGGCCAACCTCATTAAAATATCGCTGCATTCAGTCTTTATTTAATTTCTGCATTTATTCTTACTTTGCTAAATTAAGTTTTTAATTTTCCACAATCACCCTATTCACCCCCCTCTAGGGTGATCTGAGTCTTTAAGTGTTATTAGGGAGTAGTCCATTTCCCCATAGCGGCGACCCCACTGCCACATTCGCTTAGGTGAATCCTGCAATGGTGATATGTGACTAAACCACCCGGCAAAACACATGCTTTCGGATTCATTAAGAGGATTCTAACCTCAACCTTAAATGTCACATGAAGAGCACTTCACCACCTTAGGAACGGGACCCATGTTTACCCTGCTTACTTATATATATATATATAAATATTTAATATATATATTTGTGAAATGATTGTGCTCTCCCAAGTCAACCATATTTAACAACTTTGTTATTACCGGTGGAACTTCATTCATGGGATCTCCATTCCACGAAGACGGGTGTCCATTGTGGTGACTTACTTTTAGGCATCAATCTCATTGCCCTCGATGATACTATCAACTTAATGTTGTCTCTTTTTTTGTATAACAGACATCTATTAATGTAGTTGGATTGATGCCAATCTTTATTTATGCCCATTTGGCCTCATCATAGATAGCATGCTTTATTTGATTATGTCATCTTCCTCTTGATGCACAATAAGGCCATAATATGTCTCTGTGTCACAAGACCTCACAATTTGTACAAAACAATTTATCTCATCAATAATAGTGCCTGTAAATGATGAACTCTATAAGGTCAACAAGCTTATTGTCCAACATACCATCAACAAACTAAGCACACATGTTTTTATATCTCAACTTATTATGACCACCTTCATACATGAGTTGGCTTTCATCACAATGCAACAAACTGTCCACCATGCCCTCCTCTAGTATAATATTACTCAACCATAAAATACTCATCCATCAAACATGCAACTAATAACTCATGTAAAATTTACGACCCTTTCCAGTAAATACATTATGCTTTCTATTACAAATATACAATATAACCCCTACATTGGTCTGGTCTTATCTCAACAAAGATGCATATAAATATTTCTTATCAAACTTCCATGGCATGATATGTATATACATGATTTAAATGTGGGAACCCCCATAATTGTAGCATTAATTTAAAAGTCATGGTTCCAACCAAATGGGATGCTAACTCCATTCAAAAATATATGATCATCATAATGAAACAGTGACAACGATATGATTAACCAATTACATCCATTGTTATTTATAAACAATAGAATTTTATAAATGACATTGAACCCCACATTTGTGACTAGAGCTCCAACTTCAAATTATATACATGTATGTTATACCCAAATATAACATATTAGCTATGTTCCTCATGTATAATATGACTGAGTAACAATAATTTGAAATCAAGTCACATCAATTCATTTAGAGGTTCAACAGTAATACATTAACATTGATAGAATTTGCATATTAATATGACTCAATCAAATATTCTTCTAACTATGCTAACGCATGAATCATCACAATATAATTACAAACCTAGAACCTTGCATGTCATCAGTGCATTAGTTGAGCCCGCCGCACCATTCATGATTGATAATATGAGAGAATTCCTTCAATAGGGAAAAATTAAAATAACGTTAGAACATTGTTGTCTATGAAGCCACTAATCTTTGCCAAGCTTAATTCTATATAATCACGCTATACGAGATTGCACATGTTATAACACACGGGAATTACATAAACATCCAACAACATAACATCAGAAATTTGTAATCACAAATTACAAATATTGAATTTTTATAGATTCAATTGATTTGAATGGGTTACAATCTCTATGGATACAAAATCATCTGATTCTTTTTCTTAAGGATAGATTTTCCAACCCTTGAAACGAAGGGGGTGGGAACCTATTTATAGGAAAACCCCTCCTCCCAAGTCAAGACCGACTTGGGTTTTGGGCTTTGACATACGTTTTGGGCCTTTCAATCAGGCCTTATCCTAGGCTACCTGACTTTTGTTTGTTTGACTTTGACTTTCACTTTGACTTTGGAGTCTTCCAGGCTTGAACCAAGCATTGACTTGGAAGTCGCATCGAGCTTTAACTGGACGTTGACTTGAGAGTCGTCTTTGATGTTTGATTTGCGAGTCGATGTTTGATTTGCGGAAGACAGGGTCCTGACTTGGGTTTTGGGCTTTGACCTAGGTTTTGGGCCTTTCAATCAGGTCTTATCCTAGGCTACCTGACTTTCGTTTGTTTGACTTTGACTTTCACTTTGACTTTGGAGTCTTCCGGGCTTGAACCGAGCATTGACTTGGAAGTCGCCTCGAGCTTTAACCAGACGTTGACTTGAGAGTCATCTTTGATGTTTGATTTGCGAGTCGATGTTGACTTTGACTTTGACTTTGACTTTGACTTTGACCGCGCCATCACTTGAACGTTGTTCGGGCTTTAGGTCATGGCTTGACTTGGTAGTCGTCTTGAGTCTCGATTTTGGGCTTTGACTCGAATTTTAACTGAACCCAGACTTAGTTTTGGTAGTCATCTGGGCTTCATATTGGGCTTGAGTTGTGAGTCTTTGGGCTTGATTAAATTAATTAAAAGGGTTGGCCCAATTAATTAATTAAATTTAATTTTGGTATGGCACGAACAAAATTTGAGTGCCTACAAATTGCCCCCTCGAGACAAGGTCACATGCGAGACTTGTCGTTTGAGAGGTGACCGATCTCTCGAATTTTTTTGAAACGTGCCATTTCAGGTGCCCATTTTGCAGACCTAGCAAGGTGGTTCTTGTCTTCAGCCCATTCTTTCTTCAGCCCCTCCTTTTTTACTTGCGGGCCTGGGCCAGACTTCCTTTCCTCTCTTTGTTGTTCTTGTCTTCAAGCTCGGGCTGGGCTTATTTTTCCTTTCGCCTTTCTTCTCTTTGGTTTTTTTTTTTTTTTGCGTTCTTTATTGTCCTGTGGGCTTAGACTAGGCTCCTTCTAATTCAAAGCCCAACTGCATTTCATTAGAATGCACGCACAGTTCACGTGCTGGGGTACTGTGCCCTCTTCTTCTTCCTTCTTTTCGGTTAGCACAGCCAGCCAACACTCTAACCTGACGCCCCCCTTTTTTTTTCAGCGTCATTTTCCAGCCACCCAGCAACAGCAGTCAAGCACACATCCCTTTTTGTTTCCGTTTCTTGTTTCTTTTTTTGCTGCTATGTTTATGTTTCTTCGTGCTTTCCCCCCTTTTTTTTTTGCTTGTTGGGTCTGTGCATCTGACTGGGAAGAAAGGGAGACTAAAAAAAAGGATGAAAATGAGGTTGGTGTACATACTAGAATGGGGTTAAGATGAGGTTAGCAATATCTAAGCAGTGGCTTGAAATGGGAGCTCGAAGAAGAGAGAGAAATTAAAGCCTCGGAGGCATGCTTGTGATATCTGTGATGCTTGTTTTTTTTTTTTTTTTGAATTGATGCAAGTCATGAAAATGAATGGGGAAGGGAATGATAAGCACTACCATAATCTGGGCCTGTGTGAGGAAGGGCAAGAGAGAGTGAAAGAAAACGAAAGTGCGGCCTCTGTTTTCATGGCCTCTGTTTCATTGAGCTTTGCCGAGAAATCCAGGAAACACAAAAGAGTGGTCAAATTTCTCCAAGCTATCTTTATGTTTACTGTTTTGCAGATAGGTTCCCCTATTACTGTTTGTGGACTCCGTATGCTAGCCTTCATGCCTTTGCCTTGTTTTCTTCCTTTGAATATGAAATGGAATCCCCTTTTGTTTTCCTCTTTGTGGATCGAATAACTTCGATAAAGCCAAGTATCCATCTTTGGGATTAAGAATTTACGGCCAAATTATGTGTAAAAATGAGGAAGATTTTTTTTTTTCATGCTCATTGAACAACAGGTAGTTTGCAACTTGGCCTTGCAAACTACCTGTCGTGCCTTGAGTAGCTTGCCATTTTTTTGACCATGAGCAATAAAAATTACAACTCTGGCTGAAATGAATCCATAGGAAGCCCTTTTATTAGACTGACGAGTCTTCTCACGTCCGTCTGAGCTGTTGTAACGCCGCATTCATTTATTGTTGCATTTTTATTTATTTTTTTCGCTTATGTTCACTATTATTTTTTTTTTGAATGCCAAGACCCTCCCTTTTTTTTTTGCTCTTGTACTGTTGGTCGTGTAGGTTGAGGAGTCATTTGAAGAACCACTTGCGACACGGTTCGCTGCTTGGCCAAGGGCCTTGAACGGAACTGATACGCACAAAAGTGGTATGAAGATTTGAAGAACCACTTGCGACACAGTTTGCTGCTTGGCCACGGGCCTCAAACGGAACTGATACGCACAAGAGTGGTATGAAGATTTGAAGAACCACTTGCGACACGGTTCGCTGCTTGGCCAAGGGCCTTGAACGGAACTGATACGCACAAAAGTGGTATGAAGATTTGAAGAACCACTTGCGACACAGTTCGCTGCTTGGCCACGGGCCTCGAACGGAACTGATACGCACAAGAGTGGTATGAAGATTTGAAGAACCACTTGCGACACGGTTCGCTATTTGGCCAAGGGCCTTGAACGAAACTGATACACATGAAAGTGGTATGAAGATTTGAAGAGCAGCTAGCACGGCAATCGACGAACATTTTGATTGATTTTTCTCCACGCTTCCCCCTTCTTTAGCATTGTTTAGATGCCGCTTTGCTTATTGGTTTCTTTCCTGAAAAAGAATTAACTTTATGTTTTCTTTTATTTTTAGGTGGTTCATAACGGTGCAAGCCGCGAGGATAAACTTGGCGGCAGAAAAGTGATGTCTTTGATCTCTTCTCTTTCATGCCCCCTTTTTTTTGTGTGATGTGTTTGACTGCACTTGATGATTTGCTGAAGTTGCATTCGTACTTATGGGTACTTGCAATTTTCAATAAGATCAAGCTGTTATGTAGTTCAATCAAGCATCCCTTTTTTTTTTTCATTTGTTTTGCCGTTCACAGTTTATACTCCTGCGGGCCAGGAGTATTACAAATGAATTTAACTTGAAAGAACAAGCAGTTTAAGATCTTACTCAGGAGCTTTCCTTTTTTTTTTTTAATAATGTGTGAACCGTTTAGCCTTCTGTTCGGGAGTCTTCTTTTTGAATGTGCGAACAGTTTAGCCTCCTGTTCGGGAGTCTTCTTTTTTGAATGTGCGAACAGTTTAGCCTCTTGTTCAGGAGTCTTCTTTTTTGAATAGAGGAGTTTTCTTTTCGAATGCATCTGAACTTTGGGTGTTTTCTTTTTGTGGTGAACAGTTTAAGCTCTTGCCCAGGAGCTGATCCAGCATTTCTTCAAGGGAAGTCGCCGACATCATTGCTTGCGTCACAGCTGGAAAAAGCTTACTCCTTAGTTCTTTCTTTTGAATTGGCCTGAGCCCCTTGGCCAGTGAGAATTATGACGCACCTCTTTACTTTCAGCGAGTCATCCACCTTCAAATCCAAAGTGGAAACACGCTTCATGCGTGAAGGAATTGAACTTTAGACTTCATTTGTTTTGCCAAGGCGGTTGAACACTGAATCCTTCTTTTGTGAATGCGGTGAGCTTGACGACATTTTGCCTATGTTGATTCTGGCGAAGACCGAGAGTTTAGGTTGCTCATCCTTTTTCAACTTATGAAAGACAGAGGGCTTCATGATTTTACCCTTTCCAATCCTTCTAAACACAGAAAGGCGTTGGCGTGACGTTGATGGCTGCAACCTGTCGAACACCGACGTGTTGGGGTTGGTCTTGGCATTTTCACCCTCATTATCATCAACCTCTTCAGTTGTGATATATTCCGTGAGGGCTTGCTTGTCCTTACGCCGCCGTGAAATCCTCACAGGTTGGGACGATGCGTAGCTAAGACCAATTTTAGGCATTGCGGCGTTGCCCCCTTGACTTTGTATGACCCTTTGCGCGATGTCAAGTATGTCGGGCTTAGCTTCGATCAACCTCAAAGATGTTGGCTGGCTAAACTCAGGGCTGGACCTTTTCATTAACTTGTGCGCACTAGGATCACACTCATCACTTATGCGTATCTTCGACATCTCACTTTCTTCTTGGAGCGAGCCTTGAGAAGATGCAACAAAACCCGGGAGAGAAACCTTGGTCAATTTATTTGGGTTCGTCCTATGAACTGGAAGCACACCCTTTTCTTTAAGAACGCAACAGCTTGTTTCATTGAACTTGCGTTCAACCTTAGTTGCACTTTTAGGATTTGTACATTTGAAGACTGGCGCCACTGAATTTGCCGCGACATTTTCTTGCTTGACGGACGAGACTATAATTGTCATCTCATTCTTTTCTTTCTGTTGTTGTGGCTGGATGCTGCCATCACCACTTTCTTCATGAGGGACATTTTGCTCTTCATTTGTCTCGTCATCATCAATTTCAAAACATGAGGTTGGGTAGACAGTCACACTATCAAATAAGCTCTTTATGAAGCATTCTTCTGAGCCCTCTAGCACTTCAGCATGATCCATTTCAGAATCTGACTCACCAACCTCTTGCACTGTGACGTGGCCAACTTCTGCTGTTTCATACAAATCTAAAATAATTCTCCCTTCCTCAGCCAGTCGCATGATGCGTTCTTTGAGTGTAACGCACTTCTCAAGAGGATGACTAACGATTCGATGGCATCGACAATATTTAGGGTCGGCGGTCCTCCCAACTTCTTCTGTGCGCTTTGGCTCGGGCAATTCGATGACACCCTTTTCGAGTAAGTCGTCTAGCATGCCTAACAAATTTGAGTTAGGAAATGAATACTTCTTTTCTTGAAGTTCTTTTAGTGTGGGACGCTTATTTGACACAACCTTGAACGACGAGCTCTTCTTGCCCCCTAGTTTTGGCTTTTCCAGAATGCGAATTGGCTGACTTGTAGAGGTGGACATCGCTTCTTTGGTGATGCCCTTAGAAAAGTTAACATTCTTCTCGAACTCAACTTTATCCCTCTTTGATTCAGTAGAATAGAAGGAGTTGGTGCGACGACTAGCTATCGTCATCTCCATGTCATGCGCCTTGGTCGCCAATTCTTGAAAAGTCCTAGGTTTGCTCATTTGTAGGACGTACAACAAGTCCCAGTGCATGCCTTGGGTGCACATTTCGATGACAGACGCTTCAGAGAGCCGATCCTTGCACTCGAGGCTAAGTGCGCGCCAGCGGTTGATGTAGTCAAGAACCGGCTCGTCCTTCCAATGTTTTGTGTTTGTCAGCTCAGTCATGCTGACAACGCGCTGAGTGCTGTAGAACTTGTTGAGGAACTCTTGCTCCATTTGTTCCCGGCTATCAATGGACTCAGGTTCTAAGTCGGTATACCAGTCAAAGGCATTGCCTTTCAATGTCCTGACGAACTGTTTCACCATAAGGTCGCTGTCAGTCCCAGCATTGTTGCACGTCTCAATGAAGTGCGCGATATGCTGTTTTGGATTGCTTTTCCCATCGAATTGTTGGAACTTGGAGGGTTGGTAGCCGTGGGGCATGCGAAGAGCATCCACCCTCTTAGCGTAAGGTTTGGTGTATAAGTGAGTTCTGTGCGAACCTTCACCTAGCTGCACCTTAACAGCATTTGCTATCAAGTCTTGGATTTGCTCAATGGTCATTGATCCAGATGACTTGACATGTTTAGGGGTGCCGCCTTTCTTTAACTGCTTCTCGCTGTCAGATGCTTCAATGTGGATGGATATTTTTTTTGAATCCTCACTTTCTGAGTCCTTTGAGGAAGATTGAGCTGGCCGTTTTTCTAACTTTCTGGTCAGCTTATCAATCTTTTCTTCTTGAAGCTTAATGCGCGCTTCCTTTTCTTCGTTGTCCCTGGTGAGTTTTTCTAGGATAGCTTTTTATGTTAGCCATCTCCTCTTCCAGAGTGGTTGTGCCTGTCATCATGGCTGGCATGACAACAGTTTTGGTGGACTCAACTTCGGTCTTTGACATGCGCATCCCCTTCAGTGAGGGCGAAGAAAAGTTACTGCTGTAGTAATCTTCAACCTCGCAGACTGGAGATTGAAGCTGAACGTTTTGAATTCTCCCATCCAAGAGGACGCCTTATGTTGCGTCTTCAAGTCTTGGAGTTTGGGTGGGGGCAGCGCAGTTTGCCCAGGAGCGGTCGGCGCAACAGCTTTCACCATGCTTCTGGTCTTCATTGTGCGCGCGCACTTGCTAGAAGTGACGCTCGCTCCACATGATGTGCGCAAAAAAGATCTTGTGTTGTTCTTCTTCGAAGCTTGCGCGACTATGTTCTTTGTAGCCATGTCTTCGTTGAAGATGATGTTCTTGTGACTTGAAAGTCTTGATTTTTAAGAGAAAGAGATGAGAGGTAGAGATGTCCCACCGAGCATGCCAAATTTGTAATCACAAATTACAAAGATTGAATTTTTATAGATTCAATTGATTTGAATAGGTTACAATCTCTATGGATACAAAATCCTCTGATTCTTTCTCTCAAGGATGGATTTTCCAACTCTTGAAACAAAGGGGGTGGGGATCTATTTATAGGAAAACCGCTCCTCCCAAGTCAAGACAGGCCTTGACTTGGATTTTGGGCTTTGACCTAGGTTTTGGGCCTTTCAATCAGGCCTTATCATAGGCTACCTGACTTTCGTTTGTTTGACTTTGACTTTCACTTTGACTTTGGAGTCTTCCGGGCTTGAACCGAGCATTGACTTGGAAGTTGCCTCGAGCTTTAACCGGACGTTGACTTGAGAGTCGTCTTTGATGTTTGATTTGCGAGTCGATGTTGACTTTGACTTTGACTTTGACCGCGCCATCACTTGAACGTTGTTC